>RXID01012317.1:0-17328 GCA_005019695.1 Trichopus zeylanicus subsp. travancoricus
AGTACTATCTACTTTTACAACAACTTCTACTAACACTACTATTGCTACTCCTACCACTATTGCTAATGATATTGCTACTACTACCATTACTACTACTACTGCTACTACTACTACTACTGCAACTTCTACTACTACTACAACAATAACTACTACTACTATGACTGCTACAACTACTATAGCTTCCACTCCAACTACAAATATTGCTGCTACTATGCCTACTACTACCACTACTGTTACTCCTACCACTATTACTACCGATATTGCTATCACTACTACTATCGCTGCCCCTACTACTACTACTACTACTCCTATAACTAAAATGACTAGTACTACTGCAACTACTATTACTACTACTAATACTACTACCACAACTTCTAATTCTACTACTACTACAACTACCACTAATGTTATTACTACTACTACAACTACTACTATCACTACTACTCGCAATTCTGCTATGACTACTACTACTACTTCTACAACTACTATTGCTATGACTAGTACTCCTACTACTACTAGTACTATTATGCCTGCTACTACGACTACTAGCACAACGGCTACTACTACCACTACTACCACAACAATTACCAGTCCTAATACTACTACAACTACTACTACTACTACTACTACTACTACTACTTTGGTCATTAATACTACTACTACTTCTACTAATACTACTCCTAATACTCCTACCACTAGTTCTATTATTATTATTACTACTACTACTACTACTACTACTACTACTACTACTACTACTTACTACTACTACTACTGCTTCTACTACTATTACTACTACTACTACTACAATAACGATTACTACTCATATTACCACTACTGGCAATACTATTTCAGCCACTACTGCAACTACAACTTCTGGTACTACAACTACTACTACCACTACTACAACTACTACAACAATAGCAATTTCTGCTACTAATATTGCTGCTCTTAGCACTATAGCTACTATTACTACTACTACTACTACTGCTAGTGCTACTACTACTACGACGACGACGACGACAACTAGTACTATGACTGCTGCTATGGCTACTGCTACTACTACTACAACAACAACAATAACTACTACAAATACAACAACAATAACTACTACTACTACTACTATTACTACTACTATTGCTACCGCTATTACTACAACTACTACTACGCGTACTACGACTACTGTGACTACTACTACAACTGTTGCTACTCCTACTACTATTTCTATAGCTACTACTACTACAACTACTGCTGCTTCTACTATTATAGTTACTATTGTTGCTCCTTCTATTATTACTGCAACTATTGTTGCTACTACTGCTGCTACTACAACTATGACTACTACTACTACTGCTACTGTTACAATGGTTGCTACGGCTACCATTACTACCATTACTACGACTACTATTACTATGACCAGTGCTACAACGATTACTACTACTAATACTACTACTGCTCCTTCTACTACTACTACTACTACTACAACCGCTACAACTTTTGCTAATACTATTGCTATAGCTACTACTACAACTACTACTACTATTACTCCTGGCACCACTGCTACTGGAACTACTACTCCTACTACTACTACTACTATTATTGTTACCGCTACTACTACTGCGACTACTACTGCTACTACTATTATTGTAACTACTACTACTAACACTAGTATTGTTGCTACGACAACTGTGGCGGTTGTTACTGCTACTATTTCTACTACTCGTACTACTACCACTTCTACTACTACTACTACTAGTGCTATTGCAATTGTTACGATTACAACTACTATAGCTTCACCTACAACTAGGCTACTACTACAGCTACTACAACTACTACAGCTAGTACTACTACTGTTACTATTCCTGCTACTACTACTACTACAATTAGTACTACTCCAACTACTACTAATGATACTACTATAGCTTCTACAACTACGGCTACTATTATGATAACTACTACTACTGCTACAAGGGATGATACTACTAGTAATACTACTACTAGTACTACTAGTACCACAACTACTACTGTTGCTACTACTATTACCACCTCTACTACTACTACTGCTACTACTGCTACTGCTGCTCCTACAAATATCGAGCATGATGTTCAGGTGCTTGGCATGCTCTGCTTCTGTCTGTGAGAAAAGAAGAATATCGTCAATGTAGACGGCAATAAAGCTTCCTGTACCTTTGAAACAATGGTCCATTTTTTGTTGGAATACGGCTGGGGCGTTCTTCAGGCCGAACGGCATGACCAAACATTCGTATAGGCCAGAGGGGACCCAGAACGCGGTCCGTTCAATAGAATCTAGGTGCATGGCCACCTGATGGAAACCACTTTTCAGGTCAAACTTGGAGTAGACCTTGCTGTGGCTTACCCTCCTTAGGATAGTATTGATCCCTGGGAGGCTGTATTGGTCTTTGTTTGTAAGGTCATTCAGACGCTTGTAGTTGAAGACCATTCTCTCTTTTCCTTTTTCCTCTTTGCCTGTAGTCGGGTCGACGATTGTTCCTGACCTTACGATGAAGGCCGTTGTTCTGTGCCGACTTCTACTTGGCCGGATGACTCCCATGGTCAGTAGGGCTTCTACGTGCCTTTTGAAGGTGTCCTGCAGTTGTGGGGTGACATGCTTCATAGGACGATCTTCTATAACAAAGTCTGGATTTTTGATATCCAGATGGCACACCACTTTGTTCTTTGCCCAGTGCTTTAACGGGTTTTCGCCAATAAACCCTGCTTCTTTCAGCCTTGTTATTACTGGTTGAAATTTTTGGAGGAAGGACTCCCTGCTGAGCCCTGTATTGTAGTATACTGGTTGCTGGATATCAATATACTCTTCTTCCTCCTGCTCCAACTCTTCTACGGCGGCGGCCACCGATGCTGTAGGAGTAGTACTGATAACAGTTAAATTTTTATAGAAGGTTACGATGTTACCTTCTATCCGAACTCCTCCTTGCATGGCTTTTATAAAGTTGCATCCAATTATCATCTGAATGCTATCACCTAGCTCCATTTTGAAGCTGTAATTATAGGGGATCTTGAAGCTGTTATCCCCAATGTGCATCCTTCCACGCTTTAGCTTTTTGTTCGCCGATTGCTTTGAGTTTATCCCGCTGAATTATACCACGAAGCTATTTTTCTCCAGTGCTTCGGGTGGTACTAAGGCTTCATCAATACAGCAGGTTGTTGCTCCTGTGTCTAGTATGGCTCTGACTTGGAACCTGGGAATGTAAGGTATTTCAAGTTCAACATTCATATTGTAGAGCATATTCTTTACTATTTTTGGCCCGGGCTTCGGTTTAGCCTCTGCTTCAGCTGTTGTCTTGTAGAGACTTTCCTGTAGTAGGATACTGGTGCACTCCAGTTCCTCGCTTGCTTTTGCTTCCTTTTCTTTAAACTTCTCATGCAGGCTTGCGCCTAGCTCTAATTCCTTGACTCTTTCTTTGTAGTAGCCCACCTCCTTCTCCAGCAGTTCAATTTTCCCTTCACACCTTCCTTGCATCAGCCTCTGGTTAGGGAATGGTTCGGGTGGAGCTGGTGTAACTGGGACCGCTGTTTTAAAGTAATAGGGTCCACATAGGTTACAGGCAGTAACCTTGCATTTGGGGCAATGAATCCTTGCCCACTGCATTGTTTGGATCTTGCAGCACACGCACTTTTCTTCTCGTGACTGCACGAAGTCGTTATGCTACCAAGAATGAGAACATTTTCCTTGGAAGTAAGGCAGCGTTACCTGAGGGCGATGCCCTCCTTCTAGTTCTCCCAGAACACAAACTGCTTTCTCCAGCTCAGGTGGGTCGAGGGAGCTGTGCAGACTTTGGGTTGATAAAGAGGAGTGACGGTCCTTTTTGCGTTGTGCGTCTTGAAGTTCTTGTAGATACTGCGCATTAAAAGGGATCTCTACATAGTTGGTGTTGTAAGAAGGCCTGTAATAACAAGAGGTTAGAGGGTAATTGTCTCCTCTGGTGAAGTACTCCTCCTCCGGAGCCTCGTACTCATAAGGTTGTTGGTAGCTTTGCTGGTCCTGATAACACCAATTGTAGTAGTCTTCCCGTGGGGTAGGCAGGTAGTAAGCCATCAGCCTTCAAGCTTTTGCACTTCCTCAGCAAGTATCTGATAAGGATCTCGAAAGACCCTTAGTTTGCCTCGTGCCTCCTGAGGCCTTCGCGTGCGCCTCTCGTGCTGTTGGAGAAGCTTGTCCAGCCGTTCAAGGCTATCGTCTGGTTCTCCTTGCTGGGGTTGTTGCCTGAACGCCTCAAGTACTAGTTCTCGGGCCTCCTATTTTGAAAGGGGCCTGCTGTCGAGGACTGTAGTTGTTAAAGTCCTCAGAGAAATATCGAGCCTCGAGATCCCTTGTGTGCAAGCTTGATGCAGTTCAAAGTGTTGTTTTAAATTCTTTAAGTTAACTTTTGATGCAATACAGGTTCTGTCGTAAATAACAGACAGGTTGTGAGCTAGTTGGTTGGTGGAAACTTTTGTTACTATGGCAAGGTCAAGATACTCAAGGCTAGAGGTTCGGGAACGTTCATACCCCTCCTGAATGGATTTTTCCCATGCTTCAGACATATGGGCTAAAAGTTCACAGTTACCACAATTTCCAAAGGATAAGTTCTAGTATTAGGTTAAACATGGCAATTCCTTACTAGATTAAAGCAATGCTTCAGGATCATACAGGTATGCCCTTGGGCTTACTCACGACCACTCGCCTTCACTGCCAAGTTAGGACCTGTCCTTTTTCCTTACACAAAGCTCTTCATCCAGTCAGTAAATACCATGCTTAATTCTAATCCGTAACATACCACAAAGGAAAAGATAGCACTTATGAAATCTTAACACAAAATCTGAACACAGTAGTGTAAATCAGGATTTGGGTAATTACGACCCTTACCTCGCACTCTTGGCACCTTGACCTCTTGGGGGTTCTACTCCGCCATATCTTTAGCTAGCTCTGATACCATGAAATTGACCTTCCTAACGCCGGCGATGCTCGTCGAAGTGTTCTAGGTCTCGGAAGCTCTTTTCAAGAACGAAAGTAGCAACAAGAAATAAGGAGAAGATATGGAGAAACTCTCGGATTCTTATTGCTAAATTCACACGATGCTTACAATACTTGGATACCTGGATGATCATTTACAATGGAGGCGTGCCCTTTATATAGAGGGCACGGTGATGTAAGCGCTCACATCAGCTGGTGGTATGAGCTAAGCGCTTACATCAGCATAATAGTAGCCTATACTAGAGTAGGCTTATAGCCTTTACATAAGACTCCAAGGGAAGTCTTGTCCTAGGCGTAGCCTTTATATCCTAAGGCGTAGCCTTTACAAAAGACTCCAAAAGAGATCTTATCCTAAGGCGTAGCCTTTATATCCTAAGGCATAGCCTTTACAGAAGACTCCAAAAGACGTCGCTGTCATAGGCTGGTAGCTCGTCCTTTGGCTAGGCTCATCCTCTTGCTAGGCTTGACTTCTTATTTCGTAGCTCTAGCTGCTACTATACTGTACAACAGAATTCTACTTTCCTGTATTAGCTTCTATACTTCCTTGGAAAGTAGAATCCTGTTGTACAGTACAGTAGCAGCTAGAGCTACGAAATAAGAAGTCAAAGCCTAGCAAGAGGACGAGCCTAGCCAAAGGACGAGCTACCAGCCTATGACAGCGATGTCTTTTGGAGTCTTCTGTAAAGGCTATGCCTTAGGATATAAAGGCTACGCCTTAGGATAAGATCTCTTTTGGAGTCTTTTGTAAAGGCTACGCCTTAGGATAAGAGGGCTATGCCTAGGACAAGACTTCCCTTGGAGTCTTATGTAAAGGCTATAGGCCTACTCTAGTATAGGTTACTATTATGCTGATGTAAGCGCTTAGCTCATACCACCAGCTGATGTGAGCGCTTACATCACTATGCCCTCTATATAAGGGGCACGCTTCCATTGTAAATGATCATCGAAGAGATCTTAGAAATCTTAGAAAATCGCAGAAATAGCAATAAGAATCCGAGAGTTTCTCCATATCTTCTCCTTATTTCTTGTTGCTACTTTCGTTCTTGAAATTGACATTCCTAACGCTGGCGATGCTCGCCGAAGTTTTCGAGGTCTCGGAAGCTCTTTTTCAAGAAAGAAAGTAGCAACAAGAAATAAGGAGAAGATATGGAGAAACTCTCGAATTCTTATTGCTAAATTCACACGATGCTTACAATACTTGGATACTTGGATTATTTTTCAATGATCATTTACAATGGAGGCATGCCCCTTATATAGAGGGCACGGTGATGTAAGCGCTCACATCAGCTGGTGGTATGAGCTAAGCGCTTACATCAGCATAATAGTAGCCTATACTAGAGTAGGCCTATAGCCTTTTCATAAGACTCCAAGGGAAGTCTTGTCGTAGGCATAGCCTTTATATCCTAAGGCGTAGCCTTTATAGAAGACTCCAAAAGAGATCTTATCCTAAGGCGTAGCCTTTATATCCTAAGGCATAGCCTTTACAGAAGACTCCAAAAGACGTCGCTGTCATAGGCTGGTAGCTCGTCCTTTGGCTAGGCTCGTCCTCTTGCTAGGCTTTGACTTCTTATTTCGTAGCTCTAGCTGCTACTGTACTGTACAACAGGATTCTACTTTCCTGTATTAGCTTCTATACTTCCCACCACGCTCCGCCTGCTACGGGACAGTGGTAGCTATACTTTCCACCACACTCCGCCTGCTACGGGTTAGTGGCTTTGTACAGTGGGGTGCCGCCTGCTGGTACTAGTGCCTTTCCCAGATTGTCCACAGCTGTGGCCTTCTCCGCTTGCACAGGGGTAGTATAAAAGGTAACCGTATTACCTTGTATACGTACTCCCCCATGCATAGTTCGCATGAAGTTGCATCCAATAATGAATTGGATTCCATTCCCTGGCTTCATTTGGAAACTGTACGTGCAGGGGATTTGGAAGCTGCTATCTCCGATGTACATCTTTCCCTGCTTGAGTCTCCTGTTCGTCATTTGTTGAGAGTTGACTCCGTTGACCTGTACGATGCAATTACTTGGCTCCAGTGCTTCAGGTGGTACCGATGCTTCATCAATACAGCACGTGGTAGCTCCTGTGTCTAGTATTGCTTGTACTTGGAACCTGGGAAGATTTGGTATTTCAAGTACAATAAGCATACTGTAGAGCATGTTGTTTACCATTCTTGGTTCTGAGTTGAGCTGGGTTGCTCTGTCTATTGCACTTGCTTGGAATAGAACATTGGTATGTTCTTGTTCTTCCGCTGGTCCTGCTGTCGATTTTTCTTCCTTTTCATTATAGTGTTTGTGCAGGTCTGCTTCTAACTCCTGTGCTCTCCCTTCGACTTCTTTCATCAGTCGCTCAATTTCTCCCTCGCACCATGCAATATAATATCGTTGCTCCTGTATAAGCTTGCATTTGGGGCAATGGATTTTCACCTTTTGCATTGTTTGGTGCATGCAGTATGTACCCCTTTGTGGGCGGTTTTCTTCTCCTGTGCTGCTGATCTTTCCGCTTGCTGTTGCGTTGGAGTGTAGATGCTTCGCCTTGGTGTTGTGAGTGTTCTGCAAGCTGCTAGCCGGATTGGTGAAGGCTTCTGGACTGGTGAAGGCTTCTGGGTGTTTGCCCAGCAGTGCTGTTGTCCTTTCGATCAGGAGCCCAATTTCACATTGCTTTTTCATGTCATAGTCATTGGACACTAGGTCCTTTAGAATCTTCTGAGTGTGGTCATAAATTTCCTGCACAATGAATCCAGGATGCTTTGTGCGGAGTGGCAGCCGCTTGTTTCGTGGGATGTAATGAACTACACATTTGTGCATGATAGATTCTATAGGGATTATATCAGTGTGGAAACTATAAAAGAGTTCCCTAGTATCCCTGAATCTCCTTGTACTCCCATCAATCAGGCGTGCTTCTTCCGGGCGATATAACCATTGCCCAGTAAAGCATATTTTTCTATCCTTGTCTTGGAAAATCTTCTTAATAATCATGACATAAGGCTTTTCATTCTTTGCGTTAGGGAAAAGCATTACCTCATCAGCCAGATTGTAGGTTTTTTCATTTATGTTGAAGCAATGCAGTACTTTCTTTTTCCTCTGCTTCTTACCCTGACATTTATCCCTCTCTTCTTGTGGTCGAAGGTGATATGCCTCCTTGTCTTGACAGACTTTAGTTTGTGAAGGTTTGCTTGGGGGATTGCTGCTTTTAGCAGGCAATGGTTCCTGAGGTTGATATCCCTCTTTGACCTCTCCGTGGCTGACTTCATCCAGACGGAGTCTTTCAGCTTCTGTTGCTGCATCGTCCTGCGGGGCATTTGCTTCATTGTTTATAGAGGAGTTGGCAGGTTTCTTTCCTTCAGCCGATCCTTCATCATCGTTCCAGCCAGTAGCTTCGCTGGCCTTGGGAAAAGGCAAGTAGAATGATGGGGGTGGTGAGTATTGGACATAATAATCAAACTTACCACTGGGTTCCCGTAGGGTATCCCATTCCTCCTTCTTGCCAAAGGCATGGATGCCTCCTATATCTGGAAGGGGGTTAAACACAACCCCTTCTCGAATGTCGGATTCTGTGACCTTTTTCGGTCCTCATGGTTCTTGATTCGTCATAGCAGGTGTAGGAGTATCTCTCTTCCTTTTCCTGGCCTTTTTCAGCTTTGCAGTGTCCGGATCTTGCGGCGTTTCTTGTAGCCGGGCGATCTCCTCTTCGCACCATGAGATGTAGCCGTGCTGCTCTTTAATCATCTATTTGTACTGCCCGCAGTGGGGTTGCTGTAGTGATTCCCTTTTGTAGCGAGGGCAGCTTTGGTGCTTGTCTTCAATTTCTAGCATAAAGAGCGTAATCATTTGAGTTAGCATACCACGGGGGTTTGTTACCTCTTCAGAGTTCGTCATGCTTGGTGCTTCCCTTCTTAGCTTCGCTTGTGGTGGCTCCTTTTCACCTAGAGGTTCCGTCTCTTCATTTGGCAGGTTATGCTCTTCACTGTCTTTTGAACAAGGTACAGATTCCTTGTTCACTTCTGACTCTTCTTTATCATCCCGTGAGGGATGGAGGCCAAGTTGCTGAGGGAGCATATTTGTCTCCTCCGTGAGATAGTTATCTCTTTTCTGGATAGGACAGGTGGTGCTGTTTTGTGCTTCTTCGTCCTGAAGTATCATCTCGTGCTGCAGTAACCGTTCCTCTTGGGTCCTCCACTTTATCATGCCAGTCATCACTTTCATCCGATAAGAAGTCCATGGACCGAGGTACAGAGGCCCTTGGGCGTGTATCCCCTGCATGGATTCCCTTCGGATTTCCATGATGCTGCTTTGACTTCTGGCAACCTTTAGTTTTCTGAGGGCTTGTTCAAGGACTCCGGTGCTTACTTGATGCAGTTCGAAGAGTTGTTTTAAGTTCTTTAAGTTAACTTCTGATGCAATACAGGTTTTGTAGTAAATAACAGACAAGTTCTAAGCTAGTTGGTTGGTAGAAACTTTTGTTACTAAAGCAAGGTCAAGATACTCAAGGCTAGACGTTCGGGAATGTTCATACCCCTCCTGAATGGATTTTTCCCATGCTTCAGACATATGGGCTAAAAAGTTCACAGTTACCACAATTTCCCAAGGATAAATTCCAGTATTAGGTCCAGTTACCACAATACTCTGCCTGCTTCTGCTTGACTCACGCTCTCTTGTTTATGAACCATTTGTGGATGTTGGCTTCAGAGATTGGTCCATGTAGTCGTAGCGCCCAAGTCAGGTCCAGTGTTTGCTTCTTTCTAGGGGGCCTGTCAGATGCTCCTTTGATAAGCAGCTTAATTTCAGATTGCGGCTCCTTGTCATAGTCTGCACATGCTATGTCCTTGAGAATTCTGTTGGTGTGGTCGTAGAGTTCTTGTATGATGAATCCCGGGTACTCTGTACGCCTTGGTATTTGCTCACCCTGCGGGATGTAGTGAACCACACAGTTGTGCATGACGCTTTCTGCAGGGACTACCTTAGTATGGAAACTATAGAAAAGTTTCCTTGTATCCCTGGGCTCTCTTGGACTCCCATCTTCTGTGAGTGCTTCTTTTGGGCGGTACAGCCATTGTCCTTTGAGGGACACCTGTCCGCCTTTGTCTTGGAAAATCCCCTTGATAATAATTACATAGGGATTTTCATATAACGATTCGGGCGCTAGTAGTACCTCATCATGAAGATGGTAGGTTTTTCCATCTAGCCTGAATGCGAGGTAGTGTAGTTTCTCCTCTGGGCCCCTTCCGGAGGTTAGAACCGCCTCTCCTACGGGCTTTGCTGGGTACTCCTCTTGTGCCAGGGGAGAAGTACTTGTTGTTGGGGTAATGGAGCTTTGCCCGTTGTTATGCCTAGTGCACCCTTCCTCTTGTGGTTGGCATCCTTCTTTGAGTTCCTGCAGAACATATATGACTTCATTTTGTATGAGTGGGCGGAGGGAGTTGTGGAGGTTCTGGGGATCCTCTCCTTCTGAGATGCTGTATATTGCATCACTCTGGTCCTCTCCTTCCTGCACAGATATTAAGTCATAATTATCTGGAACATTTAGTTGCTCGAAGATGGCAACCCTCTTTATGTTCTTTCTGTCATTGGATGCCTCCTCATCTCTTGGGAGGTAGCAGGATCTTCTTGGCGTTACTGGTTGAAATTGGAGGAAGGACTCCCTGCTGAGCCCTGTATTGTAGTATACTGATTGCTGGTTATCAATATACTCTTCTTCCTCCAGCTTTAACTCTTCTACGGCGGCGACCACCGATGCTGTAGGAGTAGTAACAGTTACAATGTGAACTCCTCCTTGCATGGCTTTAATAAAGTTGCATCCAATTTTTATCTGGATGCCATCACCTAGCTCCATTTTGAAGCTGTAAGTGTAGGGGATCTTGAAGCTGTTATCCCCAATGTGCATCCTTCCACCCTTTAGCTTTTTGTCCGCCGATTGCTTTGAGTTTATTTCGCTGTATTGTACCACGAAGCTATTCTTTTCCAGTGCTTTCGGTGGTACTGAGGCTTCATCAATACAGCAGGTTTTTGTTCTGGATATTGCTAGAGTCGTGTTGGCCGCTGGTGGGTAACCTGGGGGTCCTGGTTCCATTGAAGCATTTGTGGGGGGTATGTACGGCCCGCTCGGAGATGTTGCCGAGGTTGATGTACTTGTGTACATCCTCTCAGATAGCCTTTCCACTAGTTTTTGCAAGACAGGGCACTCCTTCTCCGGTACTTCCTCTTCGATGCCTACTGCAATAGTAGCACTATGAGGGGGACAAGTGTTACCTTCTTCCTCATGCCTTTCATAAGGTATGCTGGCTGGTTCTTCATCATCAGGCTCTTTCTCGTTATCTTCGTCTCCCCATCCAGTTGGTTCGGGCTTTGGTTGAGCCTCTCCTTCAGCTGTTGTCTTGCAGACACTTTCCTGTGGTAGGATATTGGTGTATTCCAGTTCCTCGCTTGCTTCTGCTTCTTTTTCTTTAAGCTTCTCAGAGTCTTTTTGCAGGCTTGCGCCTAGCTCTAATGCCTTGACTCTTCCTTTGTAGTAGCCCACCTCCTTCTCCAGGCCGTTCAATTTCCCCTTCACACCTTTCTTGCATCAGCCTCTGGTTGGGGAATGGTTCTGGTGGAGCTGGTGTAACTGGGACCGCTGTTTTAAAGTAATAGGGTCCACATAGGTTACAGGCAGTAACCTTGCATTTGGGGCAATGAATCCTTGCCCGCTGCATTGTTTGGATCTTGCAGCACACGCACTTTTCTTCTCGTGGCTGCACGAAGTCGTTATGCTGCCAAGAATGAGAACATTTTCCTTGGAAGTAAGGCAGCGTTACCTGAGGGCGATACCCTCCTTCTAGTTCTCCCAGAACATAAACTGCTCCCTCCTGCTCAGGTGGGTCAGTTGATGAATCCGACGGGTTGGAGTTGGCGTCGGCGTTGTACTTGTCAGAGGATGTAGAGCCACAGCCATTATCAAGAATGGCTTTCTGCTGGTTGATGGTTTCGGTCTCTTTGCGTTGTGCTTCTTGAAGTTTTTGTAGATACTGTGCATTAAAAGGGATCTCTACATAGTTGGTGTTGTAAGAAGGCCTGTAATAAGAAGAGGTTAGAGGGTAATTGTCTCCTCTTGTGAAGTACCCCTCCTCCGGAGCTTCGTACTCATAAGCTTGTTGGTAACTTTGCTGGGCCTGATCACACCAATTGTAGTAGTCGTCCCGTGGGGTAGGCAGGTAGTAAGCCATCAGCCTTCAAGCTTTTGCACCTCCTCAGCTAGTATCTGGTAAGGATCTCGAAAGACCCTTAGTTTGCCTCGTGCATCCTGAGGCCTTCGCGTGCGCCTCTCGTGCTGTTGGAGAAGCTTGTCTAGCTGTTCAAGGTTGTCGCCTGGTTCCCTTTGCTGGGGTTGTTGCCTGAACGCCTCAAGTACTAGTTCTCGGGCCTCCTATTTTGAAAGGGGCCTGCTGTCTAGGACTGCAGTGGTTAAAGTCCTCAGAGAAATCTTGAGCCTCGAGATCTCTTGTGTGCAAGCTTGATGCAATTCAAAGAGTTGTTTTAAATTCTTTAAGTTAACTTTTGATGCAATACAGGTTCTGTCGTAAATAACAGACAGGTTGTGAGCTAGTTGGTTGGTGGATACTTTTGTTATTAAAGCAAGGTCAAGATACTCAAGGCTAGAGGTTCGGGAACGTTCATACCCCTCCTGAATGGATTTTTCCCATGCTTCAGACATATGGGCTAAAAAGTTCACAGTTACCACAATTTCCCAAGGATAAATTCCAGTATTAGGTTAAACATGGCTATTCCTCACTAGATTAAAACAATGCTTCAGGATCATACAGGTGTGCCCTTGGGCTTACTCATGGCCACTCGCCTTCACTGCCAAGTTAGGACCTGTCCTTTTTCCTTACACAAAGCTCTTCATCCAGTCAGAAAAAACCATGCTTAATTCTAATCCGCAAATTACCACAAAGGAAAAAGATAGCACTGATGAAATCTTAACTCAAAATCTGAACACAGTAGTGTAAATCAGGATTTAGGTAATTACGACCCTTACCTCGTACTCTTCGCACCTTGACCTCTTAGGGGTTCTACTCCGCCATATCTTTAGCTAGCTCTGATACCATGAAATCGACCTTCCTAACAACGGCGATGCTCGCCGAAGTTTTCGAGGTCTCGGAAGCTCTTTTTCAAGAAAGAAAGTAGCAACAAGAAATAAGGAGAAGATATGGAGAAACTCTCGGATTCTTATTGCTAAATTCACATGATGCTTACAATACTTGGATACTTGGATTGCTTACGATTTCTGCGATGATCATTTACAATGGAGGCGTGCCCCTTATATAGAGGGCACGGCGATGTAAGCGCTCACATCAGCAGGTGGTATGAGCTGAGCGCTTACATCAGCATAATAGTAGCCTATACTAGAGTAGGCCTATAGCCTTTACATAAGACTCCAAGGGAAGTCTTGTCCTAGGCGTAGCCTTTATATCCTAAGGCGTAGCCTTTACAGAAGACTCCAAAAGAGATCTTATCCTAAGGCGTAGCAGGCGGAGCATGGTGGGAAGTATAGTAGCTAATACAGGAAAGTAGGTGCCTGTTGTACAGTACGTAGCAGCTATAGCTACGCAATAAGAAGTCAAAGCCTAGAAAGAGAACGAGCCTAGCCAAAGGACGAGCTACCAGCCTATGAAAGCGACGTCTTTTGGAGTCTTCTGTAAAGGCTATGCCTTAGGATATAAAGGCTACGCCTAGGACAAGACTTCCCTTGGAGTCTTATGTAAAGGCTATAGGATATAAAGGCCTAGGACAAGACTTCCCTTGGAGTCTTATGTAAAGGCTATAGGCCTATTATGCTACTATTATGCTGATGTAAGCGCTTAGCTCATACCACCACCTGATGTGAGCGCTTACATCACCGTGCCCTCTATATAAGGGGCACGCCTCCATTGTAAATGATCATCGCAGAAATCGTAAGCAATCCAAGTATCCAAGTATTGTAAGCATCGTGTGAATTTAGCAATAAGAATCCGAGAGTTTCTCCATATCTTCTCCTTATTTCTTGTTGCTACTTTCTTTCTTGAAAAAGAGCTTCCGAGACCTCGAAAACTTCGGCGAGCATCGCCGGCGTTAGTAAGATCGATTTCATTATTGTTGTTACAGCTATAGTGGTAGTTGTAGTTGTTGTAGTTGTAGTTGTAGTAGTAGTTGTTGTTGTAGTAGTAGTAGAAGTAGTAGTTGTATTCTTCCTATTATTATTATTATTATTATAATTATAGTTATTATTATTAGTAGTAGTAGTAGTAGTACTACTACTACTACTAGTACTAGTAGTAGGGGTAGTAGTTGTAGCTATAGTAGTAGTCGTATTACAAGTAGCAGCCGTAGTGGTGGTAGTAGTAGTTATTGTACTAGCACTAGTAGCAGTAGTAGTGGTAGATGCAGTAGAAGTTGTAGTAGTAGTAGTAGTAGTAGTACTATTAATAGCAATAGTAGTAGAAGTACTTGTAGTAGTCATAGGAGTGGTAGTAGGAGTAGTAGTAGGAGGAGGGGTAGCTATTGTAATAGTAGTTGTAATAGTAGTAGTAGTAGCCAAAGTAGTAGCAGCATTAGTAGAAGTACTAGAAGTAGGAGTAGTAGTAGGAGTTTTAATAGGGCTAGGAGAAGCGATAGTTCAAGTAGTAGTAATTGTGGTAGTAGTAACTGTAGGAGTAGAAGTTGTAATAATAGTTGTAGCAGAAATCAGAGTAGTATTAGGGACAGTAGCAGATGTAGTAGTAGTAGGTGTAAGAGTAGCAGTAGCAGCAGCAGTAGTAGTAGTATTATTAGTTAAGTTTTAGTAGTTGTAATAGTAGTAATTGTAGGAGTAGAAGTAGTACTGGAAGTAGTAGTTGTAGTAGTAGTGTTGTAGCAGCAACAGTAATAGTAGTAGTGGAGGTATAAGTAGTTGTAGTAGTAGCAATCGTAGTGGAAGTAGTTGTACTAGTGGTAGTAGAAATAGTAGTCGTAGTAGTAGTTGTTGTAGTAGTAGTAGGTGTAATTGTAGGGGTAGTGGTAGGATTAGCAGCCGTAGTAGTAGTAGTAGTTGTAGTAATAGTAGTAGTAGCAGTAGTAATAGCAGCTTTAGTAGTAGTAGTAGTAGTAGGAGTAGTAGTAGGAGTAGCAATAAAAGTAGTAGCAGTAGTAGCAGTAATAGTAGTAGTAGTTGTTGTAGTAGTGGTAGTAGTGGTAGTAGTTGTAGTAGTAGACGCAGTAATAGTAATAATAATAGTAGTTATAGTAGTATTAGTTGTAATAGTATTAGTAGTAGTAGTAATAATAGTAATTATAGTTGGCGTATTTTGAGTAATAGTAGTAGCAGTTGTAGTAGCAGCAGTAATAGTAGTAGTAGTAGTAATAGTAGTGTAGTAATAGTAGTTGTAGCAGTTGTAGTTGTAACAGCAGCAATTGCAATTGTAGTAGCAGTAGTAATAGAAATTGTTGGTGTTATTAGAGTAGTAGTTGTAGTAATAGTAGTAAAAGTAGTAGTAGGAGTAGTAGTAGAAGTAGTAGCAATAGTAGTAGTAATAGTAGTATTAGTAGTAGTAGTAGATGTAGTAGTAGTAGTCATGGTAGTAGTAGTTACTGTAGTTGCCGTAGCAATAGCAGCAGAAGCAGTAATGTAGTTGTAGTAGTCATAATAGTAGAAGTAGGAGTAGTAGTTGTAATAGTAGTAGGAGAAGTAGTAGTAGAAGTAGTAGCAGCAGTAGTAGAAGCAGCTGTAGTAGTAGTAATAGTAGCAGTAGTAATAATAATAGTAGTAGTAGTAATAATAGCAGTAGTAGTAATAGAAGTAGAACTGTTAGTAATCATAATATTTGTAGTAGGTGTATTAGGAGTAGTAGTAGAAGTAGTAGTAGTAGTTGTTATTGTCGTAGTTGTCATAATAATAGTTGTAGTAGTAGTGGTGGTGGTGGTAGTAGTTGTAGTAGTAGTAGTAGTAGTGGTAGTAGAAATTATAGTAATAAAAGTTGTAGTGGTAGCAGTACTTCTATTAGTCGTATTAGCAGCAGAAGCAATAGCAATAGTAGTAGCAGGGGTTGTATAAGTAGTAGTAGCTATGGCTGTTATAGCAGTATTAGCGGTAGTAGTAGTAGTAGTTGTTGTTGTTGTGATTATGGTTCTCGTTGTTGTTGTAGCATTAGTTGAAGCAACAGCAGTAGTAGTAGTTGTAAGTGCAGCAGCAGTAGTAGTCACAGTAGTTGTAGCAGTAGTCGTAGTTGTAGTCATAGTAGTACTAGTTGTTGCTGCAATAGTAGCAATAGTAGTAGTGATGTAGTAGTAGCAGTAGTTGTTGTTGTAGTAGCAGTAGAAATAGTAGTAATAGTAGCAGTTTCAGTAGTAGTGAAAGTAGTAGTAGTTGTAGTAGTCGTAGCAGCAGTAGTATTATTAGTTGCAGAAGCAAGAGTAGTAGCATTATTAGTAGTAGTAGCAGTAGCAACAGTAGTGGTAGTAGTTATTATTCTCGCAGCAGAATCAATTATTGTAGTAGTAGTAGTCATAGCATTAGTAGTAGTTGTTGTCATAATAGTAGTAGTTGTAGTAGTAGTAGTAGTTCAGTCATAGTATTGGTAGTAGTAGCAATAGTTGTAGTCGTTATAGCAGTAGTAGTAGTAGTAATACAAGTAATAGCAGTAGTACTAGTAGCAGAAGTAGTAGTAGTAGGAAAAGAAGTAGTACTACGAGTAGTAGTAGTAGCAGCATTAGTAGTAGTTGTATTTGTAGTAGAGTTGTTGTTGAATTAGTAGTAGTAGTAGCCGTAGTAGTAGTAGTTGCAGCAGTGGTAGCCGTAGTAGTGGTAGTAGTTGTAGCATTTGAAGCAGTTCCGGCTGTATCAGTAGTAGCTGATGTAGCATTAGTAGAAGTAATAGTAGTAGTAGCTGTTCTAGTAGTAATAGTAGCGGCGGCAGTATGAGTCAAAGCAGTACTCGTTACAATAGTGGTAGTATTAGTAGTTGTAGTTGTAGTAGTAGTAGTAGTATAGTAGCTACAGTAGTAGTGGTTGTAGTAATAGCAGGAGTAGTAGTATCAATAGTAACTGAAGTTGTAGTTGCTGTAGCAGTAGGAGTATTTGTAGTAGCGGTAGCCGTAACAGTAGTAGCAGTAGTTGTAGTTACATGAGAAGTAGTAGTAGTAGCAATAGCTGTAGTAGTAGCAGTAGCAGTAGTAGCAGTTGTAGCAGTTGTAGCGGTAGTAGTATCAGAAGTAGTTACGGGAGGCATAGCAGTAGTTGCAGCAGCAGCAGCAGTAGTAGTAGCAGTAGTAGTCGCAATAGTTGTAGTTGTAGCAGTAGTATTAGTAGCAAGAGTCGTAGTAGTCAGAGAGGTAGTAGTTGTTGTTATTG
>RXID01012318.1:0-30000 GCA_005019695.1 Trichopus zeylanicus subsp. travancoricus
AGTAGTAGTAGTAGTAGTACTAGGAGTAGCAGGAGTAGTAGTAGTAGTAGTTGCAGCAGTAGTAGTAGTAGTAGTAGTAGTAGTAGTAGTACTAGGAGTAGCAGGAGTAGTAGTAGTAGTAGTAGTAGTAGTAGTAATAGTAGTAGCAACAGAAGTTGTTGTAGTTGTAGTAGTAACCATAGTAGTACTAGTAGTAGCAATAGCAGCAGTAGCTGTAGTAGTAGTCACTATCGTAGTAAAGTAATAGTAACAGTAGTATTATAAGTAATAGAAGCAGCAGTTGTAGCCGCAGTAGTAGCCATAGTAGTAGTAGTAGAAGTATTAGTGGTGGTAGTAATTGTAGTAGTAGTAGTAGTGGTAGTAATAGTCATAGTGGTAGTAGTCGTTGTTGTAGAAGTAGTAGTAGTAGTAGTAGATGTAGTAGTAGGAGTAGCAGCAGCAGCAGTAGTTGTTATTGTTGTTGTAGAAGTAGCAGCAACAGCAGTAGTAGTAATAGTTGTAGTAGTAGTAGTAGTAGTAGGAGTAGTAGTAGTAGTAGAAGTTGCAGTAGTAGTAGTTGTTGTTGTAGTAGTAGTAGCAACAGACGTAGTTATAGTAGTAGTAGTAACAGAAGTAGTTGTAGTAGTAGTAGTAACCATAGTAGTAGTAGTAGTAGCAATAGCAACAGCAGCTGTAGTAGTAGTCACTGTCGTAGTAAAGTAATAATAACAGTAGTATTATCAGTAATAGAAGCAGCAGTTACAGCCGCAGTAGTGGCCATAGTAGTAGTAGTATAAATATTAGTGGTGGTAGTAGTTGTAGCAGTTGTAGTAGTGGTAGTAATAGTCATAGTGGTAGTAGTAGCAGTTGTGCAAGTAGTAGTAGTAGAAGTAGAAGTAGTAGTAGGAGTAACAGCAGCAGTAGTTATTGTTGTTGTTGTTGTAGAAGTAGCAGCAAGAGTAGTAGTAGTAATAGTAGTAGTAGTAGTAGTAGTAGTAGTAGTAGTAGTAGTAGTAGTAGTAGTAGTAGTAGTAGTAGTAGTAGTAGTAGTAGTAGTGTTGTTGTTGTTTTGTAGTAGTAGTTGTTGGAGTAGTATTAGTTGTGGTTGCTGTAGTTGTAGTAGTAGTAGTAGTTGTTGTACTGGTAGTGGTGTAGTTGCAATCGTAGAAGTAGTAATAATTGTAGATGAAGTAGTGGTAGTAGTAGTAGCAGTATTAGTAATAGCAATAGTAATAGAAGCTGTATTAGCGGTATTAGTAGTATTAGGGGAAGTAGCAGTTGGACCAGTAACCATAATAGTAGTAGCAGCAGTAGTAGTAGTATTTGCAGTAGTTGTAGTAGGAGAAGTCGTAGCAATAGTTGTACTAATATGATAGGTAGTAGTAGTAGTAGCATTAGTAGTTGTAGAAGTAGCTGTAGCAGCAGCAGTTGCAGTGGTAGTAGGAGAAGTAGTAGCTGTTGTAGTAACAGTAGTTATAGTAGAATAAGTAGTATTTGTACTTGTTGTATTGTATTAGCATTAGTAGTAGTAGTAGTAGTAACAATAGTAGTAGTAGCAGTAGAAGCAACAGTAGCAGCAGAAGTACTTGAAGTAGTAGTAGTAGTAGTAGCAGAAGTAGTAGCTGTAGTAGGAGTAGTAGTAGTGCGTGCGACAGTATTAGTCATAATGGTGACAGTAGTAGCAGTAGTGGTAATAGTACTAGTCGATGTCGTAGTAGCAGCAACAGTAGCAGTAGTATTATCAATAGTATCATTAGAAGTTGTAGCAGTAGTAGTAGCAACAGCAGTCGTCCAAATAGTAGTTGTAGTAGTAGAAGTGGTGCTTGTAATATCAGCCATAGTAGTAGTAGATGGAGAAGTAGTTGCAGTAGCAGTGGTAGTAGTGGTAGCAGCAGTAGTAGTAAAAGCGGTAGTCTTAATAGAAGTAGTAGTAGTAGTGATAATAGTTGTAGTAGTTGTAACAAAAGTAGCAGTTGCAACAGTAGTGATGGTATTAGTAGTAGTTGTAATAGTAATACTATTACTAGTAGTAGTATTAGTAGCAAGAGTAGCATTTGTCGGTGCAGCTGTAACTTTAGTAGTAGCAGTTGTAGTAGCAGTATTAGTAGTTGTTGCAGCAGTAGTAGAAGTCGTAGCAGTAATTATTGTAGTAGTAGCAGTAGGAGCACCAACAATAGTTGGAGAAGAAGTAGTAGCAGTAGAAGCCAAAGTACTAGTTATAATTGTAGTAGTAGTAGTTGTTGTTATTGTTGTAGTAGTAGTAGTAGTGGTAGAAATAGCAATAGTACTAGCTGAGGCAGTAGTTGTAGTAGTAGGAGTAGTGGTCGTAGCAATAGGAGTTTTTGTTGTAGTAGTAGTAGCTCTAGTTGTAGAAATAGTAGTAGCTAGAGAAGTAGTAGTAGTAGCCATCCAAATAGTAGTAGAATTAGTAGTCATACTAGTAGTAGTATTAGTAATAGTAGTACTGGCTGTTGTAGTAGAAGCAGTAGTAGTAGTAGCAGTTGCAGTAGTAGTAGTAATAGTAGCAGTTGCAGTAGTAGTAGTAGTAGTAGTAGTATTAGTAGCAGTATTAGAGGTAGTACTAGAAGTAGTAGTAGTAGTAGAAGTAGTAGAAGTGGTAGTCGTAGTAGTGGTAGTAGTATTAGTAGTTGTATTACTGTTAGTCATAGTAGTAGTAGTAGTAGAAATAGTAGTAGGTGTTTCAGCAGCTGCAAGAGCAACAACAATTGTAGTAGTAGTAGAAGTAGTAGTAGTAGTAGTAGAAGCAGTTGCAGTAGGGGTATATGTATTGGAAGTAGTAGTAGTTGTACAAGTAGTAGTATAGTAGTAGTAGTAGTAGTAGTAGTAGTAGTAGAAGTAGTAGTAGTAGTAGTGGCCATAGTAGTAGTAATTGCAGCACTAGTACCATCAGCAATAGTAATAGCTTCAGTAGTAGTAATAGTAGTTGTAGGAGCACTAATTGCATTAGGAGTTGAAGTAGTAGTAGTAGTTGCAGCAGCAACAACAGTAGTAGTAGTGATAGTAGTTATAGTAGTAGTAGTAGTAATAGTAGTAGTAGTAGTAGTAGTAGTAGTCGTGGTTGTTGTTGTTGTAGTAGTAGTAGTAATAATCGTTGTAGTAGGTGTAGTAGTAGTAATAGCAGAAGGAGTAGAAGTAGAAGTAATTGTAATAGTATTAGAAATATTAGCAAGGAAATTAATAGTAGTTGTAGTAGTAGTTGTAGATATAGTGGTTGTTATCTTAGTAGGAGGAGATATAGTAGCAGTTGTAGTGCTAGTAGTTGTAGTAGCAATAGTAGTAGTAGCAGTAGTAGTAGTAGTATCAGAGGTAGTAGCAGTAGTGGTAGTATTAGCGGGAGTAGCAGTGGTAATTGTAGAACTAGTAGTAATAGTAGTAGTATTAGCAGCAACAGCAGCAGCAGCAGTAGTAGTAGTGTAGTAGTTGTTGAGGTAGTAGTAGTAGCAGTAGTTGAAGTAGTAGTGTCGGAGTAGTGGTAGCAGAAGTAGTAGAGGTAGTAGCAGTAGTAGCAGTAGTGGTACTAGTAGTAGTGATTGTAGCAGCAGTAGTAGTAGTAGAAGTAGTAGTAGTATTTGTATTAGTACTAGTAGTGGTAGTGGTAACAGTAGTTGTAGGAGTTGTTGTAGTGGAAGTAGTTGTAGTGGTGGAAGTAGTGGTGGCAGTATTAGTAGTCGTATCAGTAGTAGTACTAGCACTACTAACATTAGTAGTAGCAGTGGTAGTGGTCGTAGTAGTAGTACTAGTAGCCATTTTAGCGGGAATAGTAAAATTAGTAGTTGTTGAAGTAGTACTAGTAGCAGTAGTAGTTGTAGTATTACTACTAGTAAGAGTAGCAGTAGTCGCCGTAGTAGTAGTAGTAGTAGTACTAGTAGCAGTAGTAGTTGTAGTATTACTACTAGTAGTAGTAGCAGTAGTCGCCGAAGTAGTAGTAGTAGTAGTACTAGTAGTATTAGTAGTAGTAATAGTTGTACTAGTAGCAGTAGTAGCAGTAGTAGTAGCAGTAGAACTAGTAGCAGTAGTTGTTGTTGTAGGAGAAATAATAGGAGTAGGAGTGGGAGTAGAAGTAGCTGCTATAGTAATAGTATTAGTTGTAGCGATAGTAATAGTTGTAGTAGTACTAGTAGTAGTAGTAGGAGGTGGTGGAGTAGTAGTAGTGGATCTAAGAGTTGCATTAGGAGCAAGAGAAGCAGCAATAGTAGTAGTACTAGCAGTAGAAATAGTAGTAGTAATAGTAATAGTAGTAGTAGTGGTGGTGGTGGTGGTAGTAGTAGTAGGAGTAGCACTAGTAGTAGTAGTAGAAGTAGTAATAGTAGTTATTGTTGTAGTAGTAGCTCAAGTAGTAGTAGTAAAAGTTGTAGTAGTAGTAGTAGCACAAGTAGTACTAGTAAAAGTTGTAGGAGTAGTAGTTGTAGAATGAGTAGTAGTAGTAGAAGCAATGGTAATAGTCATAGTTTTTGGAGCAGTAGTAATTTTAGTAGTAATATTTGTATTAGTAGTGTAGTAGAAGTGGTAGTAGTCATAGTAGTAGAATTGGTAGCAGTAGTTGTAGTAGTCATAATAGTAGAATTAGTAGAAGTAGTTGTAGTCGCAGTAGTAGTTGTAGAAGTAGCAGTAGTACGAGTAGCAGTAGTAGTAGCAGCGGCAGAATGAATAGTAGTAGTAGAAGTAGTAGCAATATTAGTGGTACTTGAAGTAGTTGTAGCAGTAGCAGTAGTCGAATTACTAGTAGCAGTTATTGTAGCTGGAGTCGTAGTTGTAGTAGTACAAATAGCAATAGTAGTAGTCGTAGAAGTAGTAGTTATAGTACTACTACTAGTAGTAGTACTAGCAACAGTAGTAGTAGCAGTAGTAGAAGTTGTATTTGTAGTAGTAGTAATAGGAGTAGGAGTAGTAGTGGAAGTCATAGTAGTTGTAGTAGAAGTAGTTCTAATTGTAGTATTAGTAGTACCCGTAGTAGTAGCAGTAGTAATAATGGTCGTCGCAGTAGCACGAGTTGTAGTAGTAGAAGTAGGAGTAGTAGTAGAAGTAGCAGCAGAAGTAGTTGTAGTAGCAATAGTAATAGAAGTGGCAGTAGTAGTAGTAGTAGTAGTGATCGTAATAGTAATAATAGTCGGAGTAGTAGAAGAAGTAGCAGTAGAAGTCGCAGAAATAGTAGCAATAATAGTAGTATTAGGACTAGTAGTAGTAATAGTGGTGGTGGTGGTAGTGGTAGTAGCAGTAGTCGTAATAATAGTAGTAGTATTAGTAATAATAGCAGTTGCAGTAGTAGTAATAGTAGTAATGGCGGTAGTAGTAGTAATAGTAGAAGTAGTGGTCATAATGCTAGTAGTATTTTTATTATTACTAGTAGTAGTAGTAGTAGTAGCAGCAGCAGTAGTAGTAGTAGTAGTTGTTGTTGTTGTAGAAGTAGTAGTAGTAGTATTGCTAGCAGTAGTAGTGGTGGTAGCATTTGAATTAGTAGTAATAATAGTAGTAGTAGTAGTAGAAGTAGTAGTAGTCGCAGCAGTAGTAGTATAAGTAGTAGTAGTAGTAGTACTAGTAGTACTAGTAGTGTTAGTAGTAATAGTGGTGGTGGTCATTATAGTAGTTGTAGTAGTAGTAGTTGTTGTATGAGCAGCAGCAGTAGTAGTTGCAGTAGTAGTTGTAGTAGCACTATTAGTAGCAGCAACAGCAGCAGAAGTATTAGTCTTGTAGTAGTAGTAGTCGTTGTTGTAGTCGTAGTAGTAGCAGTAATAGAAGCAGTAGCAGTAGTTGTATTAGTTGTAGAAGTAGTAGTAATAGTAGTTGTAGTAGTAGTAGAAGTAGCAAAAATAGTAGTAGTCGTAGCAGAAGTAGTAGTAGTCGTAGCAATCGCAGTAGTAGTAGCAATAGTAGTTGTAGTTGTAGTAGCATAGTAGCAACAACAGCAGTAGTAGTTGTAGTATTTGTAGCAACAGAATCAATAGTAGTTATAGTAGTAGTAGTGCTTATGGTAGTATGAGTAACAGAAGTAGGAGTAGAAGTAGTTGTAATGGAGGAGGAGGAGGAGTAGTAATAGTAGGAGCAGGAGTAGAAGTAATAGCAATGGTATTAGTAGTATTAGTAAGAGAAGTAATAGTAGTTGTAGCAGTAGTAGTAGGAGTAGGAGAAGTAGTAGTAGGTGTAGGAGTTTGAGTAGGAGTAGAAGTAGTAGTGATTGTAGTAGTAGTGGTAGTAGGGTTAGTAATAGTAGTAGTAGAAGTAGTAATTGTAGTAGTTATTGTAGTAGCCGTTGTAGTAGTAGTAGTAGCAGCAGCAGCACGAGCTGCAGTAGTAGTTGTTGTAGTGGGAGTAGTAGTTGTAGTAGTAGGATTAGTAGTAGGAGTAGGAGTAGGGGTAGTAGTAGTAGTAGTGGTAGTAATAGTAGTAGTAGTGGGAGTAGGTGTAGTAGTACTAGTATTAGAAGCAGCTGTAGCAGTTTTAGTAGTAGCTATAATAGTAGTAGTAGCAGCTGTAGTAGTAGTAGTAGTAGCTGGAGTTTCGGTAGCAGTAGAAGCAACAGCGGTAGTGGTAGTGCTAGAAGTAGTAGTAGTAGAAGTAGTAGTAGTAGATGTAGTAGCGGTAGTGGTAGAAGCATCGGAAGTAGTAATACTAGTAGAACTAGTAGTAGTTGTAGTAGAAGTTGTAATACTAGTAGTAGAGGTAGTAATAGTAGTAGTTGGAGTGGTAGCAGTAGTAAGGGCAGCAACAGTAATAGCTTTGGTAGTTTTAATAGTAGTAGTTGGAGCACTTGTTGCATTAGTAGTAGTAGTAGTAGTAGCAGCAGTAGCAGTAGTGTAGTAGTTGTAATAATAGTTGTAGTAGTAATAGTAGTAGAAGTAGTAGTAGTAGTAGTAGTAGTAATAGGATGAGTAGTAGTAGTTGTATCAGTTGTATTAGCGGTTCTAGTAGTTGTAGTTGTAGTAGTAGTAGCAGTAGTAGCAGTAGTTGTTGTAGTAGTCGTTGTAGTAGGAATAGTAATAGCAGAAGGAGTAGATGTTGAAGTAATTGCAATGGTATTAGTAGTATTAGTAAGAGAAGCAACAGTAGTTGTAGTAGTAGCAATGGTAATAGTCATAGTTGTAGGAGTAGTAGTAATTTTAGTAGTAGTACTAGCAGGAGTTGCTGTAGACACAATAGTTGTAGTAGACGTAGCAGTACTACGAGTAGCAGTAGCAACTGAAGTAATAGTAGTAGTAGTTGTTATTGTAGAAGTAGTGGTTGTTGAAGTAGTTGTAGTCATAGTGGTTGTAGTAGTACAAGTAGAAGGAGTAGTAGTAGTAGTAGTAGTAATAGTAGTACAAGTTGTAGTAGCACTAGTAGTGGTAGTACTAGCAACTATAACAGTAGTAGTAATAGTAGTAGTAGTAGTAGTAGTTGTTGTTGTTGTTGTTGTTATAGTAGTATTAATAGGAGTAGAAGTAGTAGTAGTTGTAGTAGTTGTAGTAGTAGAAGTAGTGGTAGTAGCAATAGTTGTAGTATTAGCACGAGTTGTAGTAGTAGAAGTAGGAGTAGTAGTAGGTGTAGTTGTAGAAGTAGTTATAGTAGTAGTTGTAATAGAAGTAGCAGTAGTAGTAGCAGGAGCAGAAGTAGTGGTAGTAATAGTAATTGTACTAGGAGAAGTAGAAGAAGTAGTTGTAGAAGTAGCAGAAATAGTAGCACCAGTAGCAGCAGCAGCATCAGTAGTAGTAGTAATAGGACATGTAGTACTAGGAGGAGGCGGAGTAGTAGTAGTGGTTGTAGTAACAGCAGTAGTAGTAATAATGGTAGTTGTCAGAGCAATAGTGATAGTTGTAGTAATAGTAGTAGTGCCAGTACTAGTAGTACTAGTAGAAGTAGTAGTCATAGTAGTAGCAAGAATAGTAGCAGCAGTAGTCGTAAAAGTAGCAGTTGCTGCAGTACTTGTACTAGTAGTAGTTGTTGTAGTAGTAGTAGTAGTAGCAGTAGTAGTAGTAATGGTAGATGTAGTTGTAGACAAAGTAGTTGTAGTAGTTGTGGTGGTAGTAGTATTACTAGTAGTAGTAGTAGTAGTTGCATGAGTAGTACTAGTAGTAGCCGTGGTGGCAGTAGTAGCAATAATAGTTGTAGTGGTAGTAATAGTAGATGTAATTGGAGTAGTAGTAGTAGTAGTAGTAGTAGTAGTAGTAGTAGTAGTACTAGTAGTAGTCATAGTAGTAGTATTAGTCGTCGTCGTAATAGTAGTAGTGGTGGTATGAGTAGCTGTAGTAGTACCTATATTTGTAGAAATAGTAGTAGTAGTCGAAGTAGTAGTAGTAGTCATCACTGTAGTAATAGTAGTAGTATTTGTCGTACAAGTAGTAGTAGTAGTACTTGCAGCAGAAGTAGTGGTAGGAGTAGTAGTGGTGGTAATAGTAGTAGTTGTATCAGTAGTAGGAGTAGTGGTAGTAGTAGTAGGAGTAATTGTGGTATTAATAGTAGTGGTAGTTGTTGTAGTAGCAGTAGTAATAGTAATAGTAGTAGTAGTAGTGCAAATAGTAGTAGTAGTAGTAATAGTAGTAGTTTGCTGTTGTAGAAATAGAAGTAATAGTGGTAGTAGTAGTAGTAGTTGAAGTAGTAGTAGTAGTAGTAGTAATAGTAGCAATAGTCATTGCAGTAGTCGCAGTAGTAGGAGTAGCAGTTGTTGTTGTAATTGTAGTTGTTGTAATAGTACTAGTACTAATTCTAGTAGTTGTAGTAGTAGTGGATGTACTAGCTGTAGCAGTAGTTGTAGTAGTTGGAGTAGTAGTTGTGGCAGTTGGAGCAATGGCAGTTGTAATATTGGTAGTATTAGTAGTAATATTAGCAGTTTGGGTAGTAGTAGTTGTATTAGTACTAGTAGTAGTTGTAGCAATAGTAGTAGTAGTAGAACTAGTAATAGCAGCAGTAGCAATAGTAACAATAGCAGAAGTTGATGTAGTTGTAGTAGTAGCTGTAGTTGTAGTTGTTGTAGTAGTAGTAGTCCTAGTAGTTGTAGTAGCAGTAGTAGGGATGGTACTAGGAGAAGTAGCAGCAGAGGCAGTAGTTGTCGCAGTGACAGTAGTTATAGCAGTAGTAGTATGAATAGTTGTAGAAGTAGTACTAGTAGTAGTAGTAGTAGTAGTACTAGTTATAGCTATTGTAGTAATAGTAGCTGTAGCAGTAGTATTAGTAGCTAGAGTAGCATTAGTCGGAGTAGCTATAACTATAGTAGTAGTAGTAGTAGCAATAGTAATGCTAGTAGGAGAAGTAGTAGTAGTTGTTGTTGTAGTAGTAGTAGTATTAATATTAGTTGCAACAGTTGTAGTGGTAGTAGTAGCAGTAGAAGTTGTGGCAGTAGTAGTAGCAGTAATTATTGTAGTAGTAGCGACAACAAAAATACCAGTTGTATTGTAGTAGTAGTAGTAGCAGTAGTAGTAGCGGCAATAGCAATAGTAGTAGTAGTGTATTAGCCATAGTGGTTGTAGAAGTAGAAATAGTGGCAGTAGTGGTAGTAGTAGATGGAGCTGTAGCAGTTGCTGTAGTAGTAGCAGAAGTTGTAGAAGTATGAGAAGTAGTAGTAGCTGTTGTAATAATAGCTGTTGTAGTAATAGTAGTAGTTGTAGGAGTAGCAGTTGTAGCAGTAGTAATAGTAGTAGTAGTTGAAACTGCTATAGTAGGAATAGCAGTAGCAGTAGTGGTAGTAGTAATTATAGTAGTAGTAGTAGTAGCAATAGTAGCAGTAGTAGTAGTAGTAGTAGTAGTAGTTGTTGTTGTAGTAGTAGGAGTAGTAGCAGTAGCAGCAGTGGTAGCAATAGGCGTTGTAGTACTAGTAGTCGTTGCAATAGCAATAGTTGTAGTAGTAGAAGTCGTAGGAGTAATCGTATTAGTAGTTGTAGCTGTTCTAGTAGTATGACTAGTAATAGTAATAGCAGTTGCCGTAGTGGCAACAGCAGTAGCATTACAGAAGTAGTAGTTGTTGTTGTTGTTGTATTTGATGTGGTAATAGTAGTAGTAATAGTAGTAGTAGTACAGGAAGTAGCATCAGCAGTAGCAGTAGTATTAGTAGATGTAAAAGTAGTTGTAGTAATAGTATTATTAGACGAAGTAGTAGTGGTAGTAGCCTCAGCAGCAGCAGCAGCAGTAGTCGTGGTGGTAGTAGTAGTAGTGGTATGGGTAGTAGTAGTAGTAGTTGTTGTTGTTGTGGTAGTAATAGTCATAGTAGTAGTAGTAGTAGGAGAAGTAGTAGTAGAAGTAGTTGTAGTAGTAATAGTAGTAGCAGTAGTAATAGTAGTAGTGCTTGTAGCAGTAGCAGTCGTTATTGTTGTTGTTGTTCTGGTGGTAGTAGCAGTAGTAGAAATTGTTGTTATTTTTGTAGTAGTAGAAGTTGTAGCAGTAGTAGTCGCAGTAGTTGCAATAGTAGTAGTAGTAGGAGGAGGAGGTGGTGGAGTCCTAGTAGTAGGAGGAGGAGGAGTCGTAGCAGAAGTAGTAGTAGTAGTCATCGTAGTATTAGTAGTGGGAGTCATAGTAGTAGTACTATTAGTAGTAGTTGTAGTAGTTGTCGTAGTTGTAGTAATGGGAGTAGGAGTAGTAGTAGAAGTAGTAATAGTAGTAGTTGCAGCACTAGTAGTAGTAGCAGTGGTAGTAGTAGTTATTGTTTTAGTAGTAGTAGTAGTAGTAGCAGTAGAAGTAGTAGTAGTAGGATTAGTAGGGGTAGTAATAGTAGTAGTAGTTGTCGTAGTAGCAGTAGTAATAGTAGTAGTAGTAGTAGTACTAGTAGTAGTATTACTTGTAGCAGTTGTAATAGTAGTAGTAGTAGTAGTGGCAATAGTAGCAATAGTAATAGCAGTAGTGGAAGTAGTAGTAGTCGTAGTGGCAGTAATTACAGTAGTTGAAGTAGAAGTATGCGCGTACTACTAGTAGTAGTAAAAGTTGTAGAATTATTAGTAGTTATTGTTTTAGCGGTAGAACAAGTAGTAGTAGTAGTACTTGTACTAATACTAGTAGAACTCATAATAATAGTAGCAGTTGTAGCCATAGCAATAGTAGCATTGGTAGTAGTAGCAGCCTTAGTAGTATTAGTAGCAGTAGTAGTATCTGTGGTTGTAGTAGATGTAGTGATTATTGTAGTAGTAGAATTGGTAGCAGTAGTAGTATGATAAGTAGTAGTTGTAACAGTAGCAGCAGTAGTAGTAGCAGTTGCGGAAGTCATAGTAGTATTAGCAATAGTTGAAGTAGGAGTAGTAGTAGTAGTAGTAGTTGCAGCGGCAGTAGTAGTAGTAGTCATAGTAGTAGCAGTAGTAGCAGTAGTAGCTGTTGCAGCCGCAGTAGTAGTGGCAGTATTAGTTGTAATCACCGTAGTAGCAGTTATAGTTGTAGTTTTTGTAGTGTTAGTAGAAGTAGTAGTTGCAAAAGTAGCAGCGGTAGTTGGAGTAGTTGTAGTAGTAGCGGACGTACTAGCTATAGTAATAGTGGTAGCAGCAGTATCAGAAGTAGTAGCCTTCGTAGCAACGGTAGTAGTAGTTGCAGTAGTACCTGTAGTAGCTATAGCAGTTGTAGCATTAGCGGTAGTAATAGTGGTAGTAGTACTAGTAGTTGTTGTTGTTGTTGTTGTTTTCGTAGTAGTGTTAGTACTAGTTGTAGCAGTACTAGCGATCGTAGTAGTTTTTGTTGCTGTAGTAGTTGTAGTTGTTGTAGAAGTAATAAGATTAGTAGTTGTAGTAGTAATAGTAGTAGCAATAGTAGCCGTTGCAGCAGTCGTAGTAGTGGCAACAATGGTAGCCATAATTGCAGTAGTAGTTGTTGTTGTCATAGCAATAGCCGAAGTAATTGCAATAGAAGTAGTAGTAGTTGTTGTTGTTGTAATAGTAGCAGTAGCAGTAGTATTAGTTGGAGTTGCAGTAGTAGTAGTTACAGGATTAGTAATAGTACTAATAGAAGTAGGCAAAATAGCAGCAGTAGTAGTATTATTAGTAGTCGTAGCAGCAGAAGTAATAGTAGGATAGTAGCAGCAGCAACAGTAGAAGTGGTAGTAGTA
The DNA here is from genome assembly GCA_005019695.1 of Trichopus zeylanicus subsp. travancoricus. Classification (NCBI taxonomy): domain Eukaryota; kingdom Viridiplantae; phylum Streptophyta; class Magnoliopsida; order Dioscoreales; family Dioscoreaceae; genus Trichopus; species Trichopus zeylanicus. The sequence goes on from RXID01012318.1 coordinate 11,987, forward strand.
TCAGTAGCAGCAGCAGCAGTAGTAGTAATAATAATAATTCTTATTATAATAGTCATAGGAGTAATAGTAGTAGCAGCAGTAGAAGGAGAAGTAGTTGTAGTAGTAGTAGGAGTAGTAGTACCTGTAGCAGCAGCAGCAGGAGCAGCAATAGTAGTAGTAGTAGTAGTAATAATACTTGCGGTAGTTGCAATAGTAGCAGCAATAGTAGTAATAGCAGTTCTAGCAGTAGTAGCAGTAGTAGTAGTAGGAGTTGTAGTGGTAGCAGCAGTAGTAGTTGCAATAATTGTAGTAGTTGTAGTGGTAGTAGTAGTAGCAGTAGTAGTAATAGCCCCAGTAATAAAAGCATTATTAGTAGTATTAGTAGTATTAGATATAGTGGTGGTACTAGTAAGCATAACCGTAGTAGCATTAGTAGCAGTAGTTGTAGTAGGAGAAGTAGTTGTAGTAGTAGGAGTAAGAAAAGGAGGAGGAGGAGGAGGAGTAGTAGTAGTAGTAGTAGCAGCAATAGTAGCAGAACTTGGAGCAGTAGTGGCAGTATTTGTAGTAGAAGTAGTAGTAGCAGCAGAAGTACTAGCTGTAGTAGCAGTAGTTGTAGTAGTAGTAGTAACTGTAGTAGTAGCAGTTGCAGCAGCAACAACAACAGCAATAGTAGTAGTCACTTTCATAGTAGAGTAATAGCAGCAGTAGTATTATCAGTAGTAGCAGCAACATTTGTAATAGCAGTAGTACCCATAGTAGTGGTAGTAGTGGTGGTGGTGGTAGTAGTTGCAGTACTAGTAGTTGTAGTAGTTGTAGAAGTGGTAGTAGGAGTAGGAGTAGTAGTTCGAGTAGTATTAGTTGGAGTAGTGGTTGCAGAAGCAGCAGTAGGATTAGTAGTTGTGATAGTTGTAGAAGCATTAGTAGCAGAAATAGTAGTAATAGGAGTTGTTATTATTGTTGTTGCAGTAGTAGTAGTCGTAGTAGCAACAGCAGCAGTAGCAGCAGCAGTAGTAGTGACAGTTGTAATGGTAACGGTAGGAGTAGTGGTAGTAGCAGCAGCAGTAGTAGTAGTTCTAGTATTAGGAGTTTTAGTAGTTGGGTTAGTACTAGTACTACTAGTAGTAGCTATAGTTGTAGCAGTAGGAGTCGTACTAGGAGAACTAGTAGTAGTAGCACTAGTAGTAATAGTAGAAGAAGATGTTGTTGTTGTTGTAGCAGTAGCAGTAGCCATCGCCATCGTTGTGGCTGCAATATTCGTAGATGTAGTGGTTGCTATAGTCACAGTACCAATAGCGGTATCAGCAGTAGTAGTAGTAGTAGGAAAAGCAGTAGTTGTAGTAGTAGCAATAGCAGCAGTAGCAGTAGTAGTAGAAGTCACAGTAGCAGCAGTAGCAATAGAAGCAGCAGCAGCAGCAGTAGTGGCAGTAGTAGTGGTAGTTGAAGTAGTAGCAGCAGTAGCAGTAGTACTAGTAGTAGCTATAGTAGCAGCTGTAGTAGTGGTTGTAGTAGCTATAGTAGTGGTAGCAGAAGATGGTGTAGTAATCATAATAGCATTAGTATTAATAGAACTAACAGGAGCGCAGCAATAGTAGCGGTAGTAGTTATAGTTATATGAGTTGTAGTAGTAGCAGTAGCTGCAGTAGTAGCAGCAGTCATAGTAGTTGTAGTTGCAGTAGTAGTGGTACTAGTAATAGCAGCCATAGTAGTAGTAGTAGGATTAGTAGTTTTAATAGTAGTAGTAGAAGTAGTAGAAGTAGTAGTAGTAGCAGTCATAACAGTAGCAGTAGCTATAGTGGTAGCAGTTGTTGTCGCAGTAGTTGTAGCACTTGTAGCAGCTGCAGTAGTAGTAATAGTGATAGTACTTGGAGTAGTTGTAGCCATAGTGATAGTAGTAGATGTCGTAGCAGTCTTGGTTGTGGAAGTAGAAGTAGCAGATGTATCCCGTGGTAGCAAATCTACTTGGAGTAGTTGTGATAGTAGTGTTAGTAGGAATAATAGTAGTAGTACTTGTAGTAGCAGTCTTAGTAATACTAGTAGTAGCTGTAGTATTAGTAGCCTGTAGTTGCAGAAGCAGTAGTAGTAGCAGAAGTAGTATTGGTAGTAATAAGAATAGTAGTCAAAGTAGTAGTAGATGTAGTAGTTGTTGTAGTAGTAGCAGTAATAGTGGTCATAGTAGTAGTAAAACTAGTAATACTAGTAGTAGCAGTAGTATCAGTAACAATTGTAATGTTAATTGTAGTAGCAGAAGTCTGAATGATAATACTAGTAGAAGTAGTTGTAGTAGCAGCAAAAGTAGTAGTAATAGCATTATTATTAGATGTAGCCGCAACAGTTTTAGTGGCCATGGCAATAGTATAAATTGTAGTAGTAGTAGCAATAGTAGCGGCAATTATTGTAGTAGTAGTAGTTGTAGCAACAACTACAATTGTAGTAGTAGGCTAGTAGTAGTAGTTGTTGTAGCAGTAGCAGTAGTAGCAGTTGTAGTAGAGGCAATATCAACAGTAGTAGTAGTGTAGTAGTAGTAGTTGTTGTAGAAGTAGCAGTAGCAACTGTAGTGGTAGTAGTAAGAGAAGCAGTGGAAGTAGTAGCAATTGTAGTAGTAGAAGTAGTAAAAGTTTGAGAAGTGGTAGTGGCAACAACAATAGAAGTAGTGGTGGTAGTAGTTGTGGCAGTAGTAACAGTTGTAGTAGGAGTAGTATCAATAGTAGTTGCAGTAGTACCAATAGTTGTAGTAGAAGTTATACTAGGTGTAGCAGTTGTAACATTGTAGCAGTAGCAGAAATAGCTGTAGGAGTAGTAGTAGTAGTAGTTGCTGTTGTTGTCGTTGTTGTTGTAGTATTAGCAGTAGTAGCAATAGTTGTATTTGGAACAGTAGTAGCTGTAGTAATAGTAGTAGTAATAGGAGGAGTAGTAGTAGTAGAAGAAGTTCTAGCAGAAGTAATAGAAGTAGTAGTTGCAGTAGTAGTAGTGGAAGGATTAGCAGTAGTAGGAGTAGTAACCGTAATAGTAGTAGTAGTAATAGTGGTAGAAGTAGTAGTAGTGGTACTAGCCCTAGCAGTATTAGTAGTAATAGTAGTAGCAGTAGTAGCCATTGTAGTAGTAGTAGTAGTAGTAGCAGTAGTAACAGTAGTAGCAATAGGTGTAGTATTAGTAACTGTAAACATAGTAGTAGCTATAGTGGTAGTTGTAGTGGCAGTAGTAGAAGTAGTTGAAGTAGTAGTGATTAAAGTATTAGTAGTGGTATTTGTATTAGAAGTAGTAGTGGCAGTTATAGTAGTTGTAGTAGTTGTAGTAGTAGTCTAGTCGTAATAGTAGTCGTACTAGTAGAAGTATTAGTAGTAGTAGTAGTAGTTATAGTAGTAGACATAGTAGTTGTCATAGTAGTAGTCGTAGTAGTAGTAGTAGTAGTAGTAGTATTAGTAGTAGTAGTAGTAGTCGTTGTAGTTTTGGAAGTAGCAACAGTAGTATTAGTAGTAGTAGTGGTAGTAGTTTAATAGTAGTAGTAGTAGGAGTAGTAGTAGTAGTAGTTGTAGTTGTGGTAGTATTTATAATACCAGTTGTTGTAGTAGGAGAGGTAGTAGTAGTAGTAGTGGGAGTAGTTGTCGGAGTAGTAGTATCAGTAGCAGAAGTAGTAGTAGTAGTAGCAGTAATAGTAATTATAGTACTAATATTAGCTTTAGTAGCTGGAGTAGTAGTGGGGGAAGTAGTAGCAGTAGTGGCAATAGTAATAGCAGCAGTAGTCGCAAAAGTAATAGCAGTAGTCACTCTAGTTGGTAGTAGTAGTAATAATAGCAGTAGGAGTAGTAGTTGTAAAAGAAGTAGTAGTAGTAGTAGTAGTAGTAGTAGTAGTAGTAGTAGAAGAAGTAGTAGTAGTAGTAGAAGTAGTACTAGTATTAGTAGTAGTAGCTGTAGTGTGAGTAGGAGTAGGAATAGTAGTTTGAGTAGTATTTGTTGGAGTTGTGGTTGCAGAAGTAGCAGTAGGATTAGTAGTTGTTATGCTAGTAGAAGCAGTTGTAGCAAAAATAGTAGTAGTAGTAGTAGTAGCAGTAGTAGTTCTTGTTGTTGTAATAGCAGTAATAGTAGTTTATTAGCAGCCATAGTAGCGGTAGCAGGAGTAGTATTAGTAGTAGTAATAGTAGTAGCAGTAGTAGTAGTTGTCGTCGTAGTAGTTGCAGCAGTAGCAGTAGTAGTAATGGTAGTAGCAGTAGTTGTACTATTAGTAGTTTTAGTAGTTGGGGCAGTAGTAGCAGTTCTGGTAGTAAGAGTAGTAGCAGCAGTTGTAATAGTACTATCAGTAGTACTAGCTGTAGTTTTGGTAGTTGTACTAGTAGCAGAAGCAACATCTATTGTCATTGATGCATTACTTGTAGAAGCAGTGGTTGGTGTAGTAATAGTAGCAATAGTGGTATCAGTAGTGGTTGTGGTGTGAGAAGCAATAGTAGTAGCAGAAGTAGTAGCAGAAGATGTAGTAGTAGTTGTACTTCTAGTAGCTGTAATAGTAGTAGCAGTGGTAGCAGCAGCAGTGGTGGTGGTAGTAGTAGTAGTAGGAGGAGGAGGAGGAGGAGGAGGAGGAGTATTAGTAGTAGTAGTAGTAGCCGAAGTAGGTGTAGTAGTAGTAGTAGCAATAGTAGTAGCAGTAGTAGTAGCATTTGTAGTAATAGTGGAGTAGTCGTAGTAGTGCAATAGTAGCAGTAGTAGTTGTTGTTATTGTAGTAGTAGCAGCAGCAGCAACAGCAGTAGTAGTAGTCCTTGTAGTTGTTGTAGCAGTACTAGTGGTAATAGTTGTATCAGCCGCAATAATAGTAGAAGGAGAAGTAGTTGTAGCAGCAGTACGAGTAGTATCAGTAGCAGTAGCGGTAGTGGTAGTATTAGCAATTGTAGTAGTAGTAGTAGTTGCAGCGATAGTAGTTGTAGTAGTTGTTGCAGAAGTAGCGGTTGCAGCGGTAGTGATAGTATTAGTAGTAGTTGCAGTAATATTACTAGTAAAAGTTGTAGCAGTCATGGTAGTGGGCGTAGTAGTGGTAGATGGAGCTCGTTGTAGCAAATGAAGTTGTAGTAGCCGTCATAGTAGTAGTAGTAGTTATAGCAATTGCAATAGTTATATGAATAGTTATTGAAGTAGTACTACTAGCAGTAGTAGTAGTACAAGTAGTAGCTGTTGTAGTAATACTAGTTGTAGCAGTAGTATTAGGGGCAACAGTAGCATTAGTTGGAGTAGTCGTAACTGTGGTAGTAGTAGTAACTATAGTAATACTAGTAGTAGAAGTAGTAGTGGTAGCTGTAGTAGCAGCAGCAGCAGTAGTAGTAGTATTAGTAGTAGCTGCAGCAGTTGTAATGGTAGTAGGAGTAGTAGAAGTTGTAGCAGTAGTTGTAGCAGTACTAGCAGCGATAATTATAGTTGTAGCAGTAGTAGCGGCAACAGCAATAGCTGGAGTAGTGTATTAGTAGTAGTAGTTTCAGAAGTAGCAGCGGCACTAGCAACGGTAATAGTAGTGTAGTAGTAGTAGAAGTAGTTGTAGTCATCGAAGTAGCTACCATAACAATAGTAATAGCACATGTAGTAGTAGTAGTAGTGGTTGCAGAAGTAGTAGAAGTCGGAGATGCAGTAGTAGCAGTTGTAATAATAGCAGGAGTAATAGTAATAGCAGTACTAGTTGTAGTAATACTAGTAGTAGTAGCGCTAGTAGTAGCGATAGCTATAGTAGTAGTGGTAGTATTAATCGTAGTAATAGTAGTAGTAGTTGGAGCAGTAGCAGAAGTAGTAGTCGGAGTAGCAGCAGTAGCAACAATAGTAGTAGTAGTAGGTGTCACAGTAGTCGTAGTAGTGGTGGTGGCAGTGGTAGAAGTAGTAGCAGTAGTATTAGTAGTAGTAGTTGTAGCAATCATAGTTGTTGTTGTAGTAGTGGTTGTAGTTGTAGTGGTGGTAGCAGTAGTAATGGTAGTAGTACTTGTTGTTCTTGTTCTAGTTGTTGTAGTAATAGTAGTAGGAGTAGTAGTATTGGTAGTAGGATTAGTAGTTGCAGTTGTTGTAGTAGTAGTAGGAGGAGTAGGAGTAGCGGTAGCAGCAATAGCAGCAGCAGTAGTCGTAGTGGCAGTAGTAGTAATAGTAGTAGCAGCAGCAGCAGCAACAGTAGTCATAGCAGCAGCAGTAGTAGTAGCAGTAGTAGAAGTATTAGTAGTAGTAGTTGTTGTTGTTCTAGTAGTAGCAATAGTAACAGTAGTAGTAGTAGTAGAAGGAGTAGTAGCAGTAGTGTAATAGTAGCAATTGTAATAACAGTAGTAGTCGGGTGAGTAGTAGTAGTAGTCGCAGCTGTAGTGGCAGTAGTAGTAGCAGTAGTTGTTGTAGTAGTAGTTGTTGTCGTCGTTGAAGTACTAGTACTAGTAGTACTAGTAGTGCTAGTAATACTTGTAGTAGTTATAGTAGTAGTAGCAGCAGTAGAAGTTGTACTCATAGTAGTAGTACTTGTTGTCATTGTTGTTGTCGTAATAGTAGTACTAATCAAAGTAGTAGTATTAGTAGTAGTTGTATAAGTAGAATTAGTAGTAGCAGTAATAGTAGTAGTAGTAGTAGTAGTATTAGTATTAGTAGTAATAGTAGTAGTAGTAGTGATAGAAGTAGTAGTTGGAGGAGTAGTAGCAGCGGCAGCAGTTGTAGTTGATGTAGCAATAGTAGCAGCTGCAGCAGTATTAGTTGTCACAGCAGCAGCTGCTGCTGCAGAAGTAGCAGTAGTTAATCTTGTTGTTGTAGTAGTAGTCACAGGAGTAGTAGTAGTAGTAGTAGTAGTAGAAGTAGTAGCAATTCATGTTGTAGTAATAGTAGTGGTAGTGGTAGTTGTAGTAGAAGCAGCAGCAGTAGCTATCGTAGTAGAAGTAGTACTACTACGAGTTGAAGTTGTGGTAGTGGTAGATGAAGTAGTAGTAGTGGTAGTTATTCTAGTTGTAGTTGTAGTTGTAGTAGATGTAGTAGCGGCAGTAGTAGAAATAGTACTAGTAGGAGAGGTAGTAGTAGTACTACTAGTAGTTGTTGTTGTTGTTGTTGCAGTAGCAATAGTTGTACTAGTAGTAGTAGAAGTAGAAGTAGTAGTAGTACAAGTAACAGTAGTGTTAGTAGTAGTAGTAGTAGTAGCAATAGCAGAAGTAGCAGCAGCAGTAGTAGTATTAGGAATTGTTGTAGTAGTAGTAGTAGAATTAGTAGTGTAGTAGAAGTAGTAGTAGTAGTAATAGTAGTAGTAGGAGTACGACTGGTAGCAATAGTAGTAGAAGAACTAGTAGTAGTTGTAGTAGTAGCAGCAACAGTTGAACTAGATCTCATTGTAGTAGTACTTGTTGTTGTTGTTGTTGTCGTAATAGTAGTAGTAATCAAAGTAGTACAGTTAGTAGTAGTTGTACTAGTAGAATTAGTAGTAGTAGTTGTAGTAGCAATAGTAGTAGTATTAGTAGTAGTAGCAGCAGCAGCAGTAGTAGTAGTAGTAGTAGTAGTAGTAGTAGTAGTAGTAGTGGTTATTGTAGTTGTAGTAGTAGTAGTAGAACTAGTAGTAGTAGCAGTAGGAGTACGAGTGGTAGTAGTAGTAGTAGTGATACTAGTAGCAGTTATAGTACCAGCAGCAACAGTAGAAGTAGTACTCATGGTAGTAGTACTTGTTGTTGGTGTTGTTGTAATAGTAGTAGTAATGAAAATAGTAGTAGTTGTACGAGTAGAATTAGTAGTAGTAGCAACAGCAGTAGCAGTAGTAGTAGTAGTAGTAGTAGTAGTAGTATTAGTAATAGTAGTAGTAGTTATAGTAGTAGCAACAATAGTAGTTGTAGCAGCAGCAGCTGCTGCGATAGTATTAGTTGTAGCAGCAGTAGTAGTAGTTAATCTTCTTGTTGTTGTAGTAGCCATAGGAGGAGGAAGAGGAGGAGTAGTAGTAGTAGTATTAGAAGTAGTACTAGTAGATGTAGTAACAGTAGTAGCAGTGGTAGTTGTAGCAGAAGTAGAAGCAGCAGTTATAGTAGTAGTAATAGAAGTAGTACTACTAGGAGTTGAAGTTATGGTAGTGGTAGATGAAGTAGTAGCAGTGGTAGTTATTGTAGTTCTAGTTGTAGTTGTAGTTGTAGAAGTAGTAGAATTAGTAGCCGTAGTAGCAGAAGGAGTAGTGCTATTAGTAGTAAGAGTAGCTGAAGTAGTAGAAATAGTGGTAGAAGAAGTAAGAGTAGTTGTAGTAGTAGAAATATTGGTAGTAGTTGTTGGAGTGGCTGTAATAGTAGTAGTAGGAGTACCTATAGTAGTCATAGCAATAGGAGTTGTGGTAGTAGTTATTGTTGTAGTAGTTGTCGTAGTAGTAGTAGCTGTAGTAGTAGTAGCTGTAGTAGCAGGAGTGGTAGTAGTAGTACTAGTTGTTGTTGTTGTTGTTGTAGCAATTGTTGTACTAGTGGCCGTAGTAGAAGTAGTAGTAGTAGTAGAAGTTGTAGTAGTACAAGTAACAGTAGTATTAGTAGTAGTAGAAGTAGTAGTAGTAGTAGTAGTAGTTGTAGTAGTAGTAGTAGTAGTAATTGCAGCAGTAGTAGTAGAATTAGCAGAAGTAGTAGTCATAGCAGTAGTAGTAGCAGTAGTAGTAGTCATAGCAGTAGTAGCAGCAGTAGTAGTAGTAGGAGTACGAGTGGTAGTAATCATAGTAGTCGTACTTGTACTAGTTGTAGTACAAGTAGTACTTCCAGTAGTAGTTGCAGTAGTAGAAGTGCTTGTACTAGTAGTAGTAGCAGTAGGAGTAGTACTAGTAGTTGCAGTTATACTTGTAATAGTAGTAGTAGTGGAAATAGTAGTAATAATAGTAGTACTACTTGTAGTAGTAGTAGTAGCAGCACTAGTACTAGTAGTACTAGTAGTTCTAGTAGTACTAGTAGTAGAAGTAGTTGTAGTACTAGTAATAGTAGTAGTAGTTGTTGTAGGAATAGTAGTAGTAGTAATAGTAGTAGTTGTACTAGATATAGTAGTAGTAGTGGTGGTATGTGTAGTTGCAGTAGTAGTAGTTAACTACTAGTAATAGTTGTAGTAGTAGTAGTAGCAACAGTAGCAATAGTAGTTGGAGTAATGGTAGTAGTAGTTATTGCAATAGTTGTAGCTGCAATAGTTGTTGTTGTTGTTGCTATTGTAATAGTAGTGGTAGTAGCGGGAGCAGTAGTAGTAGTAGTAGTGGAAGTAGTAGTAATAGTAGTAGTTCTATGAGTTGTAGTAGTAGTAGGAGTAGTGACAATAGTAGTTGAAGTAGGTGTATTACGCTTACTAGTAGTAGCAGTGATAGTGCTAGAAGTAGTAGTAGTTCTAGTAGTAGTAGTAGAAGCAGTTGTAATGGTAGTTGTAGAAGTACTACTAGTACTTGTAATAGTAGAAGCAATTGTAGCAATAGCAACAGTTGTAGCAGCTACGTGAGTGCTTGTAGTAGTAGTTGTTGTTGTTGTTGTTGTAGAGTAGTAGTAGTCAATGTAGTAGTATTATAAGTGGTACTAGTAGTAGAAGTAGTAGTAGTAGTAGTAGTAGTAGTAGTAGTAGTAATAGCACTATTAGTAGTAGTAGTAGCAGTAGTAGCGGTAGCTGTAGTAGTAGTAGCAGTAGTAGTAGCAGTAGTAGCAGCAGTAGCACTAGCAGTAGCTGTAGTAGAAATAGTAGTAGTAGCTGTAGTAGTAATAGTAGTTGTAGTAGTAGCAGTAGTCACAATAGTAGTAGTTGTAGCAGTAGTAGCAGTAGCTGTAGTAGTAGTAGAAGTGTTAGTAGTAGTATTGGAAGTAGCAGTAGTAGTAGTAGTAGAGGTAGTAGTAGTTGTATTAGTTGTAGTTGTACTAGTAGTAGTAGTAGTAGCAGTAGTAAAAGTAGTATTAGCAGTCGTAGTAATAGTAGTTGTAGTAGTAGTAGCAACAGTAGTAGGAGTTGCTGTAGTAGTAATGGCTGAAGTAGTAGTAGTAATAGTAGTAGTGGTAGTATCAGAAGTAATACCAGTAGTAGTAGTAGCATTAGAAGTTGGCATAATAGCCGTTGTAGTAGAAGTAGGAGTGGTAGTCATAACAATTGGAGTTGTAGTAGTAGTAGCAATAGTTGTTGTAGTAGTAGTAATAGTAGTAGTCTCCATAGTGGTAGTAGTACTGGTAGTATTTTTTGTAGGAATAGCAGTTTTCATGGTAGTAGTAGGAGTTTTTGTAGTAGTAGTAGTAGTAGTGGTAGTAGTGGTTTTGGTAGTAGTAGTAGTTGTTGTTGTAGTAATAGTGGTGTTGGTAGCAGAAGTAGTAGTTGTAGTAGTAATAGTAGTAGTTGTAATAGTGGTTATTGTAGTAGTAGTCGCAGTAGTAGTACTAGTAGTTGCCGTAGTAGCTGTTGTAGTAGTAGTTGTTGTTGTAATAGTCATAGTAGTAGTAGTCACAAGAGTAGTAGCAGTAGTCATTGTTGTTGTAGTATTAGCAGTATTAGTAGTAGCAAAATTAGTAGTAGTAGTAGTAGAAGGAGGAGGAGGAGGAGGAGTAATTGGAGTAGGAGTAGTAGCTGAAGTAGTAGTAGGAATAGTTGTAGGGGTAGTAGTGTTAGTAGTAGTAGTAGTAGTCGTGTTGGTTGTTGTTGTTGTTGTTGTTGTTGTTGTTAGTCGGAGCAGTAGTAGTAGTAGTATTAGTAGTAGAAGTCATAGCAGTAGCAGTAGTAGGAGTAATTGGCGTAGGAGTAGTAGTAGAAGTAGAAGTAGCATTAGTTGTCGGAGGAGTGGTAGTAGTAGTATTAGTAGTAGTAGTTGTTGTTGTTGTTGCAGTTGTAGGAGTAGTAGTAGAAGTAGTAGCAGTAGTAATAGTAGCAGTAGTAGTAGTAGTAGTGGTAGTAGGAGTAGTTGTATAAGTAGCGGTAGTAGTTGCAGAATAGAAATAGCAATAGCACTCGTAGTAGAAACCGCAGCAGCAGCAGTAATTATAGTAGTAGTAAGTGTAGTGGCAATAATAGTAGTAGCAGTTGTAGCCATAGTAGCAGCAGTAGTAGTACTTATAGTAGTTGTTGTTATTGTTGTTGTTATTGTAGTAGTAGTAGTTGTCAAAGTGGTAGTAGTAGTAGTATAAGTTGTATTAGTAGTAGTAGTAGTAATAGTAGTAGTTGTAGTAGAAGGAGCAACAGCTGTAGCAACAGCTGTAGTAGTAGAGTTGTAGCAACAGTAGGAGTAGTAGCAGATGTTGCAGTGGTAGTGGACGTAGTTGTTGTTGTTGTAGTAGTACTAAGAGTAGTAGTAGTATTAAGAGTAGTAGTACACGTAGTAGTAGTAGTTATAGGAACAGCAACAGTAGTAGTAGTTGGAGATGTAATAGTGGTAGTAGTAGCCAAAGTAGCAGTAGTAGAAGTAGTAGCCGTAGTACAAGTAGTAGTAGAACTAGTTGCCATAGTACTAGTAGTAGTAGAAGTAGGAGTAGTAGAAGTTGTAGTACTAATAGTAGACGTTGTAGTAGTTATAGCAGTAGTAACAGAAATAATAGTAGAAGTTGTAGTACTAGTAGCATTAGCAGAGGTAGTAGCAGTTGTAGTAAATGTAGTAGTTGTAGTATTAGTAATAATATTAGTAGTAGTAATACTAGTAGTATTAGTAATAGTAGTAGTAGCAGTAGTAATAGTAGTAGTAGTAGTAGAAATAGGAGAAATAGTAGTGGTTGTAGTAGCAGCACAAGCAGTATGACTAGAAGTAGTAGTGGTTAAAGTAGTAGTAGTAGTACTAATATTATCAATAGTAGTATCAGCAGAAGTAGTAGCAGTAGTAGCTGTAGTAGTAGTAATAGTAGCAGTAGTAGCAGCAGTAGTAATTGTAGTAGCGATAGCTATAGCAGTAGTAGTGGCAGTGGTAGTAATAGTTGTAGTCTTAGAAGTAGTTGTAGCAATAGTAGCAGTAGTAGCAGTAGTTGTAGTAGCAATAGGAGTAGTTGTAGAAGTAGTAGTAGTAGCAGCTGTTGTAATAGTCACCGAAGGTGCAGTAGTTGTTATTGTGGGAATAGTAGTCATAGTTGTAGTAGTAACAATAGTAGTAGCAGCAGTAGTAATAATAGTAGCAGAAGTGGTAGTATTAGTCGTAGTAATAGCAATAGTTGTTGTATCTACAATAGTAACAGCTATAGCATCAGTAGGATGAGTAGCAGAAGCAGTAGTACTAATAGTAGTAACAGTGGAAGTAATAGTAGCAGTACCAGCAGTAATAGCAGAAGTAGTAGTAGTAGTAGCAGTAGTAGTTGTTGTTGTAGTAGTAGTAGATGCAATAGCAGTATTGTTGCAGCTGTAGTAGTAGCAGTAGTAGAAATATTCGGAGAAATAGTAGTAGTAGTAGAAGGGGTAATAGTAGTAGCAACGACAGCAGTAGTAGTAGTAGGGGTAGGAGCAGGAGCAGTATAGTTGTAGTAGAAGCAGGAGCAGTAGTAGAACTAGAAGGCGAAATAGTAGTAGTAGTAGTAGCAGTAGAAGCAACAGTAGCAACAGTAGAAACAGCAGCATCAAGGACAGGAGGAGGAGGAGGAGTAGTAGTAGTAGTACTACCAGTACTACTTCCACTACAATTGCTACTACTACTACTACTATTGCTACTACAACAACTACTACTACTACCACTCAATTACTACTACTACTAATGCTACTATAACTCCTACTCCAACACCGGCTGCTACTCCAGCTCCTACTACTACTAATACCACAACAACAACTGCTACTGCTAGTATTACAACAAATGCAACAAATATTATTACAATAACTACTGCTACCACTACTTCTACTAGTATAACTACTACTACCACTACTAATATAGCTATTGCCGCTACTACTGCCGCAGCAGCTGCAGTTACTACTTCTACAACTACTAATCCTGCTACTACTACTTCTACTCCAACTCCTTTTACTACTACTACAACTACAACCACTACTACTTCTATAATAATTTCTACTCAAACTCCTCCTCATCCTCCTCCTACTACTACTACCAATACTATTACTACTTCTTTTGCTGCTACTACTTCTGCTGCTACTATTACTACTACTACTACCACCACCACCACCACCACAACCACCACCACTACTACTAGTACTACTAGAATTACCACTATCACTCATACTTATTACCTCTTGTGCTACTACTACTAGTACTACTACTGCAGTTGCTGCTATTGTCGCGGCTGCTGCAGTTGCTGTGATTACTACAACAACTACTACTACTACTGTTGCTTCTACTACCACTACTACTACTGTAACTACTACTAATTCAACTATTTCCAGGACTACTACTACATCTACAACTACTGCTACTAGTATGGCTACTACTGCTAGTACTACAACTACAACTACTATTACTGCAACTGCTACTACTACTATTGCTATTACAACAACTGCTGCTGCTACTACCACTACTACTACTAGCAGTACTATTACCACTACTACTACAACTGCTACTACTCCTGCTGCAACTACTACTACTATAAATACTACAACTACTACTACTATTACAACTATTATTGCTACCATTATGATTGCAACTTCTCCTCCTCCTACTACTACTACAACTACTACAGCTAACACGACTACTAATCCAACTTCTACTACTACTCCTACTCCAACTCCAACTGCTACTAAGACTCCTACTCCTACTGCTAGTACCACTACTCCAAGTACATGTACCCCTTCTACTACTCCTGTATTGACTCCAACTTCTACTACAACAGCTGCCAGTACAACCCCTACTATATCTACTACTTCCACAGCTGCTACTACAACAACTACTACTGCTACTCCAACTACTACTACGACAGCTACTCCTACTCCAACTCCTACTGCTACTACTACTGCTACTAATACTACGACTATTACTACTACTACTAAAACTGCTGCTACTACTACTGCTACTATTGTTGCTACTACTACTACTACTACCACCACTCCAATTACAACAACAACTACTACTACCACAAATACTACTAGTACTACTACTAGTACGATTAGTACAACTACTACTCCTACTACTACTCTTACTACTAGTACTAGTGCTACTTCTGCTAGAACTACTACTGCTAATACTTCTATTGATACTACTACTACTCCACCACCTCCTAATACTGCTACTACTACTACCACTACATCTACTAATATAAGTACTAGTATTATTACTACTACTACTACTTTTACCACCACTACTGCTACTACAACTACAGCAACAACTACTACTACGACAACTACAACTATTACTCCTACTACTACTCCTCCTACCACTACTACTTCTATTACCACTACTACTATGCCTGCTACTACCACTACTGCTACAACTATTGCAACAACTACCACTACTGCTACTACAACTTTCACTACTACCACAAGTACTATTACATTTGCTAATATTATTACTACTACTATTGTTACTGCTACTACTACTGATATTACTAGTACTACTAGTACTACTACTACTGCTACTGCTAGTACTACTACTAGTACTACTACTAGTACTACTACTACTAGTAGTCCCGCTACTACTACTAATACTACTCCCGCTACTACTACTACTAATACTACTCCCGCTACTACTACTACTACTACTAGTACTACTTTAACTACTACTCCTACAGCTACTGCTACTCCTACTACTACTACGACTACAACAACAACAACAACAACTACTACAACACCTATTACTACTATTACTATTGCTACTTCCACTAGTACAACTAGTACTACAACTACTACAACTACTACGACTACTACTGCTACTGCTACTCCTATTACTATCACCACTATCGCTACTATTACTACTACGACTACTACTGCTACTACAACTTCTACCACTACTATTACCGCTACTACTTCTGCCACTACTACAACAACAACTCCTAATAGTAATACTACTACTCCTACTACTACGACTACTACTACTAGTCCGATTCCAACTCCTACTGCTACTACTACTACTACAACAACTACTCCTACTACTTCTACTCATACTACTACCACTACTACTGCTACTATAATAATAACTACTACTAATAGTAGCATTACTACTTCTACTACTATTTCTATGACTACTACAACTACTACTCCTACAGCTACTAGTATTCCAATTACAACTGCTACTACTAATATAATAACTACTACACCAACTATTACTATTACAATCACTACTGTTACCACGACTACTACTACTACTGCTACTGCTACTCCAACAACTACAACTCCAACAAAAACTCCTCCTACAACAACAACAACAACTACTACTACCCCTACTAATGTTGTTGTTGTTGCTGCTACTACTACTACTACTCTTACACCTTCTCCGATTAACAACTACTATAACTACTGCTACTACTCTTACTACTACTACTCTTTACTACTATTACTACTACTACTACTATAACTACTAGTACTCTTCCTATGACTTCTACTACTATTACACGTACTCCTACACCAACTCTTCTTACTACTGCTACAACTACTACCACTAATATTACTACTACTACTAATGCTACTAGTGCTACTGTAGTTGCTGCTGCTTCTGTTACTAGTACTACTACTATTACTACTACTGTTGCAACTACTACTACTGCTGCTGCTGTTACTACTACTACTACTACTACTGCAACAACTACTGCTATTGCTGCAGCTACCTTTATGACTATGACTACTACTGCGACCATGACTACTATCACTATAGCAACAGTTACTACTAGTACTGCTACTACTACTACGACTACTGCTACCACTACTGTTGCTAGTACTGTTGTTGCTACTACTACTATTACTACATCTACTACTACTATCATTACTACTACTGCTACTACTACGGCTACTCCTACTACTACTACTACTACTACTACTACTACCCTACTACTACTCCTACTACTGCTACAACAACAACACCTAGCACGATTACTAGTACTACTAGTACTACTTCTACTATTACTACTACTACTACTATTATTACTACTCCTACTGCTATTGTTACTACTCCTACTGCTACTACTACTACTAATACAACAACTGCTATTGCTACTACAACTTCTACTGCTACAACAACTACTACTACTCGTACTTCTTCTGCTGCCAATACTTCTACTACTACTGCAACACTTACTAATACTACTACGACTACTACTACAACAACAACTACTAGTACAATAATAACAACAACTACTACTACATTCCTACACCTACTACTACAACCACTGCTGCTACTACTACTACTGCCACTACTACTCCTACTACTCCTACTACTACTACTATAACTACTACTAATACTACTACACGTACTTCTATTACTACAATTACAACTACGACAATGGCTTTTATAGCATCTACTAGTACAATTGCTGCCACTACTAGTACTGCTACTAATACTATTACTACTACAACAACAACTACTACTTCTACTACTGCTACTATAATTTATCCTCCGACTACTACTACTACTCGTGCTACTTCTACTACTACAGCTATTGCTACTACTATTACAACAACAACTACTACTACTGCAACTGCTACTACTTCTACTGCCTCTACAACAACAACTACTACTACTACAGCTACTACTACTACAGCTACTACTGCTGCTGCTGTTGCTAGTACTACTACTACTACTACTGATGCGACAAAAATAATAACTACTACTAATACTACTCCTTCTCCAACTACCACAACCACTACTAATACTACTACTACAACTACTACTATTATTATTACTACTACTACTACTACTGTATGTACTGCTGCTACTACTGCAACTACTTCTTCTACTATACCTCTACTACTACTTCTACTACTATTGCCTCTTTTCTACATCAACTATTACTAGTAATACCACTACTTTGCCAACAACTTCTACTATTACTACAAATAATACTACTACTGCTACTACAACAACTATTTAAACTTCTCTGACTACTACCACTACTACTCCTGCTACTACTACATCTACTATTATTGCAACTACTAGTACTTCAACTACTACTACTACTACTACTACTACTACTACAAATGCTACTACTTCTACTACTATGACTGCTAGGACTACTACTATTACTACTACTTCTTCTTCTACTACAACGACTGCTATTACTACTACTACCTCTACTGCTACTACTGCTGCTACTTTTACAAGGATTGCTGCTACGACTACTACTACTACTACTGCTACACCTATTTCTACTAATACTACTACTCCTCCTCCTCCTCCTACTAATACTACTACTATAGGTACTGATATTGCTATTGCAACTACTGCTGCTACTACAACATCTACTGCTATTTCTTGCAACAACTACTATAGCTCCTACAACTGTTACTTCTACTATAGCTCCTACAACTAGTATTACTGTAGCAACTACTATTACTGCTACTACTACAACTGCTACTACCACTACTACTGCTGCTACTATTATTATTACTGGCACTACTATTACTACTACTACTACTAATACTACTGTTACTACTACTACTAATACTACTGTTACTACTACTACAATTGCCACTACTATTACTGCTACTACCGCTACTACTACAACTCTTACAAGTACTACTTCTACTACTACTAATTCTCCTACTACTACTACTTCTGATACTACTACTATTGCTACTGCTACTGCTACTGCTACTTCTGATGCTACTACTATTGCTACTGCTACTGCTTCTGTACTACTATCTGCTACTGCTTCTGTAACTTCTGCTCTCGTTACTACAACAACAACTACTACTAGAACTCTGCTACTACAGCTACCATTGCTACTACTGCTATTGCTATGACAACGACAACGAACACAACAACACAACAACAACAACAACTACTACTAATACTATTGCAACTGGTACTAATACTACTACTACTACTACTACTATTGATGCTCCGCAACTACTACAACAACTACTACTCCTATTACTACTGCTGCTGCTGCTATTCATACACCAACTCCTCCCACTACTACAACTACCACTGCTACTACTAAATCTACTACTACTACAACTATTATTGCTACAACAACAACAACAACTACAACTACTACTAGTACAACTACTAGTACGATTACTACTACTATTA
>RXID01012318.1:32500-49364 GCA_005019695.1 Trichopus zeylanicus subsp. travancoricus
TCCTAGTACTACTATTACTGCTACTACCATTGCTACTACTACAGTGATTGCTATTATGCCTACTACTACTACTACTACTACTACTACAACTACTGTTACCGTAACAAGTACTACTTCTCTGACTACTACTACTACTAGTATTACTGTGATAGCTACTACTACTACTACTAATACCCCAACTACTAAAGGTACTACTACTACTACGACTACTATTTTTGCTACTTCTACTACCACTACCATTATCACTACTGCTACTGCTACTAATACTACTACTACTACTAATGCAACTGCTGCTATTTCTACCACTAATATTATTACCACTACTGCTACAATGACTACTACTTCTACTAATATTACACTTGCTACTACTACTATGACTACTAAAACTACTATTAGTACTACTTCAACTCTGATAACTACTACTATCACAATCACTCGTACTACTACTACTTCTATTTCTGCTGCTGCTACTACTACTACTACTACTATTACTACAACTACTACTAACACCACCACCATTAGTCATAATGGCAGTAGTTGTTGAAGTTGTAGCAGTTGTTGTTACAATAGTAGAATTAGTTGTAGTAGCAGTAGTAGAAGTAGTAGTAATTGTAGTAGTAGTAGAGGTGGTACTAGTTGCATTAGCTCAGTAGTAGTAGTAGTAGTTGTACTAGCAGCATTAGTTGTTGCTACAGTAGTAGTAGAAGTAGTAGTAATTGATGCAGTAGAAGATCTAGTAGTAGCAGTAGTAGTAGTAGGAGTAGTAGTAGTAGTAGGAGAAGAAGCTGCTGTAGTAGTAGCATCCATGGTAGTTGTAGTTATGGTAATTATAGTAGTAGTTGTCGTTATAGAAGATATAATAGTAGCACAATTTGTAGTAGTAATAGTAGCAATATAAGCAATAATAGTAGTAGTAGCACTGGCTATAGTAGTAATAGTAGACCTTATTGTACTAGTAGTGTTAGTAGTAGCAGCAGTAGTAGTAGGAGTAGGAGTAGCTATAGTTATTGTAAAAGCAGCAGTAGTAGTAGTAGTAGTAGTTGTGATAGTAGTAGAAGTAGTAGTAGTAGTAGCTATACTAGTAGTATTAGTGGTGGTAGAAGTAGTACTAGTTGTAGCAAAAGTTGAGTTGTAGTTGTAGCAGTAGTAGTAGTAGTAGTAGGAGTAGAAGTTGTAGTAGCTATTGTGGTACTAGTAGGAGAACTACTAGTAGTAGCTGTAGCAGCAACAATAGTTATAGAAGTAGTAGCAGCAGCTATGGTAGCAATCATACTAGTAAGAGTCCTTATAGTAGTAGTAGCAATAATAGTAGTAGTACTAGTTGTAGTAGTAGCCATAGAAGTAGTTGTAGCAATTGTAGTTATCATAGTAGTAGTAGTTGTAGGTGCAATACTAGAAGTAGTAGTACTAGTAGTAGTAGTAGGAGAAGTATTAGTAGTATTTGTAGTAGTAGTAGTAGGAGAAGCAGTATTAGTAGTTGTAGAAGCAAGAGTAGTAGTAGTAGTAATAATGGTAGTAATAATAGTAGTAGTAGTAGTGGTAGTAGTAACAATACTAGGAGAAGTAGTAGTAATAATAGTAGTACTAGTAGTAGTTGTTTTGTTGTTGTTGTCATAGTAGTGGTAGCTAGAGTAGTAGTAGTAGAAGCATTAATAGTTGTCGTAGTAGTGGTGGTAGTAGCGTAGCAGTAGTAGTGGTGGTGGTAGTAGTAGTAGTAGTAGTTGTAGTAGTAGCAGTATTATTAGTAGTAGTGGTTATAGTTGTGGTGGTGGTGGTGGTAGTAGTAGTAGTAGTAATAGTAGTAGTTATTGTTGTTGTAGTAGCAGCAACAGTAGGAGTAGTAGTATTAGGATTAGCACTACTAGTAATAGTAGTAGCAGTTGTAGCAGCAACAAGAACTAGCTTTTGCGACAACAGGAACAATAGCAGAAGTAGTAGCACTATTTATTATCGTAGTAGTAGCCGAAGTAGCAATGGTAGCCATACTTGAAGTAGTATCCGTTGTAGTAGCAGCAGTAGCAGTAGTCATAACAGTAATGGTTGTTGTAGTGGTTGCAAATATTGTTGCAGCACTTGAATAAGTTATAGTAGTACTAGTTGTTGTTGTAGTAGTTAGAGGTAGTACTAGTAGCATTAGCTGAATAGTAATAGTATTAGTAGTAGTACTAGTAGTAGCAGCAGCAGTAGTAGTAGTTGTAGTAGTAGTAGAAGTAATAGTCATTGACGTAGTAGTAGATATAGTAGTAGTAGTAGTAGTAGTAGTAGTAGTAGTTGGAGTAGTAGTGGGAGCAATAGTAGTAGTAGGATTGGAAGTTGTTGCAGTAGTAGTATTCGTAGTAGTAGTTATTATAGTAGTTGTAGTAGTAGTTATTGTTACAGTAGTTATTGTAGTAAACTATAAGTAATAGCAGTAGTAGCGGTAGACGCAGTAGTAGCAGTAGTAGAAGTAGTAGTTGTAACAATAATAGTAGTAGTAGTAGTAGTAGCAGCAGCAATAGTAGTAGTAGCACTAGCTGTACTAGTAACCATAGATGTTATTGTGCTAGTAGTGTTAGTAGTAGCAGTAGTAGTAGTAATAGCAGGAGTAGCACTAGTTGTAGTAAAAGCAATTGCCAGAGATTTAGTATTAGTAGTAGCGACAGCCGCAAAAGTAGTAGTAGTACTAGTAGCGGTACTAGTAGTAGAAGTAGTGGTAGTAGTAGCGATAGTTGTAGTAGCTATCATAGTGGTAGTAATAGTAGTAGTAGAAGTAGGGGGAGGAGGAGAAGTTGAGTTGTAGTAGTAGCCATAGTAGTAGTAATAGTAGTAGTAGTAGTAGTCGAAGTAGTAGTAGCGGTAGTGGTAGTAGTAGGAGAAGTAGTAGTAGTAGTGCTTAGTAGCAGTTGTAATAGTAGTAGTTGTAGTAGTGGTAGTAGTAGTAGTAGCAATAGGAGTAGTAGTGGTAATAGTAGTAACAGTAGTAATAGTAAAAGTAGGAATAGTAGTGGTTGTAGTAGTGGTAGTTGTCGGAGCAGTGGTAGCAGTAGGAGTTGGAGTAAGATTGGCAGTCCGAGTTGTAGTAGTAGTAGTAGTACGATTAGTAGGGGTAGTAGTAGCAGAAGCAGGAGGAGGAGGAGGACATGGAGGAGGAATAGTAGTAGAAGAAGTCACAGGAGTAGGGGTACGAGTGGTAATAGGAGTACTAGTAGGAGTGACTATAATAGCAATAGTTGGAGTAGTAGGTGCTGTAGCAGCAACAGCAACTGTAGTAGAATGAGTAGTAACAATAGTGGTAGTCGTTGTAGTGGGAGTACTAGTAGTGATAGTTGTTGTTGTTGTTGTTGTAGTAGTAGTAGTAGTAGTAGTAGTAGTAGCAGTAGCAGCAGTAATAGCAGTAGTAGTAGCAATAGTAGTAGTAGTAGAAGTAGTAGTAGTATTAGTAGTAGTAGCAGCAGAAGTCAAAGCAGAAGTAATAGTAGTAGTATTTGTAATAGTAGTAGGAGTAGGAGTAGTAGGAGTAGTAGTAGTAGTAGTACTAGTAGTAGTAGTAGCAGCAGCAGTGTTAGCAGCAGTAGTAGGGGTAGTAGTAGTAGCAGTAACAATAGTAGTTGTAGTCGTAGTAATTGTAGTAGTGGTAGAAAAAGTAGTAGTAATAGTAGAAATTGTAGTAGGAGTAGAGTAGTAGTAGACGTAGAGCGAGAACAATAGTAGCAATAGTGGTAGTAGCAGAAGTAGTAGTAGTAGTAGTAGTAATAGTTGTAGCAATAGCAGTAGTAGTAGTAGTAGTAGAAGTAGTAGTTGTTGTAGAAGTAGTAGTAGTAGTTGCAATAGTAATAATAGTTGTAGTAGTAGCAGTATTAGGAGTAGTACTAATTCTAGCAACAGAAGTAAGAATAGGTGTAGTTTGAGGAGTAGCAGCTGGTGTATTAGAAGTTGTAATAGCAGTAGCACTAGTAGTAGTAATAGTAGTAGTAGTAGTTGTTGTAGTAGTAGTAAAAGCAGTATTAGTAGTAGTCTTATTGATAGTAGTAGTAGTTGTTGCTGTTGTACTAAGTTGCAGCAGTAGCGGCAACAGTAGTAGTAGTTATTGTAGTAGTAGTAGTAGTAGTAGGAGCGATAGTTGTAGTAGTAGCATAAGTGGCAACAATAGTAGTAATAGTAGCACTAGTAGCAGTAGTAGTAGTACTTATAGCAGTAATAGTAGTAGCAGTAGCAATAGTTGTAGTAGAAGTAGTAGTTGTAGTAGTAGGCATAGCAATAGTAATAGTAGTAGTAGGCATAGTAGTAGTAGTAGCTGGAGGAGTAGTAGGAGTAACTGTAGTAGTAGTAGCAAAGCAACTATAATCGCAATAATACGAGTAGTAGCTATCGTACTTCTTGTGCTAGTAGTAATAGTAGTATCAGTGGTAGTAGTGGTTGTAGTAGTAATAGAAGAAGTTGTTGTAGTAGTAGTAGTTTCGTGTAGCCTGCCATAGTCGTAGTTTGTAGTAGTCGTAGCATAGTAGTAATGGGCAGTCGTAGGTTGAAGGACCGCGTAGTCGTTTTTTAGTAGTAAGTCGTAGTCGTACTGGGCCGTACTAGAAGTAGGAGTATTACAATAGTAGAGGTGTTGCCCCGAGGTATAGCAACTAGTATCGTGTAATGTGGTAGTAGAAGTAGTGGTCGCAGTACTAGTAGTAAGAAGTTAGTACGTACTTGTAGTAGTAGTAGTAGTAGTAGTAGTAGTAGCAGTACTAGTTGTTGTAGTAATAGTATGTAGTACTAGTAAAACATACATAAGTAGTTGTAGTACTAGAAGTATTGTATTAGTAGTTGTAATAGTAGCAGTAGTAGTAGTTGTTATTGTGGTAGTAGTAGTGCTATAGTTAGTAGTTGTAATAAGAGTTGGTGTAGCAGTTGGGGTAGTAGTAGGAGGAGTGGTAGTCGTAGTAGTAGTAGTAGTAGTAGTAGTAGTAGCAGTAGTAGGAGTAGAAATTGAAGTAGTAGTTGTAGTTGTAGTAGCAGTAGTAGTAGTAGCAGTTGCAATAGCAGTAGTGGCAATTGTAGAAGTAGCAGTACTAGTAGCAGCAGCAGCAGCAGTAGTAGTAGTAGTAGTAGTAGTAGTAGTAGTAGTAGTAGAGGTAGGAGTTGTAGCAATAGTTGTCATATATTTAGTAAGATAGTAGTAGTCGTTGTAGCAGTAGTTGTAGCAATAGTAGGAGTAGAAGTGGTAGCAGTCGTACTAGTAGAATGCATTAGTAACAGTAGTGGCAATTGCCAGAAGTTGGGGGAGCAGTAGGTAGCCGCAGCAGTAGGAGGAGTAGTTTTGTAGTAGAAGTGCAGTAGTAGTAGCAATAGTAGTTAATATTGGGAGTAAGTATTGGCAGTAAATAGTACTAGTAGCCACGTAGGAGCAGCAGCAGTGTAGTAGTAGTAGTAGTAATAAAGCAAAGCAGTAGTTAAGTAATAGTAAAGTAGTAACAGTAGTAGTATTGGTAGTAGGACGACCACAACAGCGGCGACTTGTAGCCGGTAGTATAGTTGCACAGCGCAGTCGATAGGCAGTAGTAACTCCTACTACTAGTAGTACTGTAATCTACTACTTCTTAGCTACTACTAGCTCCATAAACACCGACCACACTACTACATTACATAATAGGTACTACTACGATTGACTACTACTACAATTAATTACTACTGCTATTATTTCAATGACTGTTACTACTAACTACTACTATTACTAACTACTACTACTACTACTCTACGACTAACTACTATACGTCTACTTCTACTTCTCTACTAACGACGATGCTACTACTACTGCCGCTAATGTTGTTGCTACCAATGCTACTACGACTGCTACGGCTGCTACTGCAAGTACTGCCATGGCTACGAGTGCTGATGCAAGGTCTACTACTCCTACAACTACTACCGCTATTGCTACTACTACGACTGCTATTACTAGTACTATTACTACTGCTGCTACTACTACTACTCCTCCTACTATTACGGCTACTACTACTGCTGCTACTACTACTACTACTACTACTGATACTACTGCTACTACCACAACTGCTCCTACTATTTCTACTACTAGTACTACTATTGCTACTAGTACTACTGCTGCTAAATCTACCACTACTACTTCTGCTACTCCTACTACTGTTACTACTGCTGCTTCTACCGCTACTACTGCTAACTGCTACTGCTACTGTTGTATCTACTACTACTCCTACTACTACTAATACTGCTACTATTACTACTACTTCTATCACTGCTACTACTACTATTACTACTACTGTTGCTGTTGCTACTACTCCTACTGCTACTATACTTCTACTTCCACTACTGCTACTACTATTGTGACAACTACTACTACTACTGCCACACCTATTGTTACTACTATTGCTAACGCTTCAACTACTGCTACTACAATTGCTTCTCTAGCAGCATCTACTACCACTACTAATGCAATTGCTATTACTACTATTACTACTACTAAAACTGCTAAAACTACTACCACTGCAGATACGACTGCTACAACTACTACAGCACCTGATACTACTCTTGTTGCAACTGCTAATACTACTACTACTACTACTACTGCCATAGCTCCTACAACTACTTCTACTGCTACTGCTACTGCTGCTACTGCTACTACTACTACTACTATTATTACTACTGCTACTATTATAACTGTTGCTACTAATAGTATAACTTCTAGAACTACTTCTTCTGCAACTACTACTACAACTAGTAATACTTCTCCTACAACTTTAGCAACTACTACTACTCCTCCTCCTACAACTACTGCTACTAATACTACTGCTGCTGCAACAACTACAACTACTGCTAGTGTTATAAGAACAACTACTACTACTGCTACTGCTACTATAACTACTGCTGCTGCTACTTCTGCTACAATTACTACTATTAGTACTACTACTACTATTCCTGCCACTCTAACTACTACTCCAGCTACAATAGCTACTGCTACTACTACTAATACTACTACTACTACTTCTACTACCACTGCAACTGCTACAACTACTTTTATTACTATTACTACTACTACTACCAATGCTGATGCATGTACTACGACTACTACTACTGCTACTACTACTACTACTACTTTTGCTTCTATTACTACTTCTACTTCTACTACTACTATTACTACTACTACTAATACTACTATTACTATTACAACTACTAATACTACTACTTCTACAATTACTTATACTACTACTACTATTGCGACTACGACTACTACTTCTCCCACAACTACTACAACAACAACTACTACTACTACATCTCCTACAACTACTAGTACTTCTCCGACAACTACTGCTACAACTTCTGCTACTAGTAGTAGTACTACAACTATAACTACTACCACTACTATTGCTATTACTACTACTACTGTTGCTGCTACAACTACTACTGCTAATACTACTGCTACTATTGCTTCTACTGCTATTACCACCACTATTACTGCTTCTGCTATTACTGCTACTACTACTACAACAACAACTACAGCCACGATTCCAACTACTGCTACTATTGTTACCACAGTGCCTACAACTGCTATTACTACAACAACTACTACTGCTACTTCTATTAATGGTACAGCTACTAACAATATTACTTTTACAACAACTTCTACTACAACTACCACTACTACCACCTCTCCTGCAATAATTACAACTACTACTACTATACTACTTCTCCTACAACTACTAATGTTGCTACAGCTACTACTGCTCCAACTACTATACTTCTAGTACTACTACTACTGCTACTACTACTACGACTGCTATAACTACTGCTACTGCTACTATTACTACTTCTACTGCTACTACAATTATAGCTACTACTATTGCTACTGCTGCTATTGCTATTGCTACTACAAATACTTCCATTAGTACAACTGCTACTACTAGTACTAATACTACTATTACTACTACTGCTCCTACTACTACTACTCCTAGTACTATTATTGCTACTAATATTGCTAAGACTACTATTTCTATTACAACTATTACTGCTCCTACTACTTCTACTTCTATTACTGCTACTTTTACTTCTACTACTAGTATTACTACTAATGCTACTACAATTAATACTAATACTACTATTACAACTAATGCTACTACTACTACTATGACTACTATTGCTACTACTGCTACTACTTCTACTACAAATGCTACAAATACTCCTACAATAACAACAACTGCTACTACTACTACTACTACTTCTACTACTACTACTGTTGCTGCTGCTGCTACTTCTAGTGTTGCAACCACTAATACCACTAATACTACTACTTCTGCTACGACTGCTAGTACTACTTTTACTACTACTGCTACTACAACAACTACTACTACTACTACTACTACTACATCTACTACTACTACTGCTAGTAGTACTACTCCGGCTGTAACTATTAATACTACTACTACACACTACTACTGCTACTGCTAGTACTATTACTACATCTAATACTGCTAATTCTACTACTACTAGTACTACTACTTCTACTACTATTGCTACTACTGCTACAACTAGTACTACAACGACTGCTAATGCTCCAATTAGTCTATTACTACTACAATTGCTACTAATGTACTACTACTCTACTACTACTACTACTGCTACTGCTACTACTATTACTACTGGTACTATACTACTACTACTACTACTACTACTTTTACTAGTACTACTTGTATAACTGCTGTTGCTGCTACTACTACTATTAATACTACTGTTGCTGCTACTATTACTGCTACTACTAGAACCATGACTGCTGTTGTCACTACTACCATGGCTATGAGTGCTACTGGTACTTCTACTACTACACCAACTATTGCTACTACTACTGCTGCTGTTGTTATTACTACTACTACTGTTACTACTACTACTGCTATTTCCACAAATGTTACTACTACTGCTACTACTAATACTACTACTACTATTACCGCTAGTCTTACTGCTACTACTATAACAGCTACTACTATTACAACTACTTCTGCTACGACTGCTAATAGTACTACTGCTAAAACTTCTACTACTACTACTTATGGTACTAAACTAATGTTACTACAATGGATACGACTACTACTACTACTCAGTACTATTACTACTACTGCAACTACTACTACAGCTACTACCTCTATTACTACAACTTCCACTACTGCTATCGCTTCGACTACTACTACAGCCACAACTGTTACGACGGCTGCTATAGCCGCTACTGCTGCTACTTCTGCTACTACTACTACTAATACTACTGCTACTGCTACTAGCACCACAACAACAACAACTGCTGCTACCACTAATTGTACAACTACTGCTACCACCATTGCCACTTTTACTGTTACTGCTGCTAACACTACCGCTACTACTGCTATGACTACTACTACTTCTGCTGCTGCGATGGCTGCTACTGCTGCTACTTGTACTACTACTACTAAAACTGCACCTATTGATATTACTACTACAACTACTACTACTTCTAGTACTACAACTACCGCTAGAACTGCCACTACTTATACTACTACTAATATTGCTAACACTGCTACCTCTACTACTACTGCTGCTAGAATTATGGCTATTGCTACTACTACTCCACATAGTACTACTACGAGGTCTACTACTACTTCCATTACTAGTTCTACTACTACTCCTATTAATACTACTACTACTACTATTGTTGCTGCTACTATTGCTATTACTTCTAATACTACTTCTACTACACCTACTACTTCTTCTGCTACTACTACTATACCTACTGCTACTATTGCTACTACTACTACTACTTCTACTTTTGTTACTACTACTGCACCTACTACTACTATTTCTACTACTACTACTACTGTTACTACTACTACTACTACTGCTACTACTACGGCTACAACTACTACTACACTGCTACTACCGCTATTACTGCAACTGCTCCTACTACTACTACTACTATAATTACTATTGCTACAACTACGACAACCACTTCTACTAGTTCTGCTACTAATATGACTGCCATTACCATTATGACCACTACTACTGCTACTAATACTAATACTATTGCTACTACAACTATAGTTGCTACCACTAATCCTATTACTACTGGCACTACTTTTGCTACTATTGCTAATATTGCTACTACTACTGCTACTACTATTACAGCTACTTATGACAATACTACCACAACTACCACAGCTACTACTACTATTGGTATTATTACCACTGCTGCTACTACTACTAGAACTACTACTGCTGCTACTACTGCTATTACAATTGCTCCTACTACCACGACTACTATGATAGCGATTACTGCTACAACTGCTACTACAACTAGCGCTCTTAATTTAACAACAACTACTGATAATGCTACTATTGTTACTACTGCTGCTGCTGCAGCAATTACTGCTACTGCTACTACAATTACTACTACTACGACTACTTCTACTACTACTGCTACTACAACCACTACTGCTACAATTGCCGCTGCTACTACAGCTACTACTATTACTACGACTGCTAATACTAGTATTACTTCTACTATTACTACAACTGCTACTACTTCTATTACTACTATTGCTCTTATTACTACAACAACTACTACTATTACTATTTCTATTACTACTACTACTAGTACTATTATGACTACCACTACTACTCTTAGTAATACTGCTACTTCTACTATTACTACCACTATTGCTACTACTGCTACTACTACCACTACAAAAACTTCACCTACAATAACAACAACTACTACTTTTCCGACTACTACTACTACTACTACTACCATGAGTGGTACTATTACTGCTACTGCTACTGCTACTACTATGACTTCTCCTACTTTCTGCAACTGCCACTCCTCCTCCTCCTCCTCCTGCTACTACTACTACTACTACTACTATTACTACTACTATTACTACTAGTCCTACTAATAGTACTAATTCTACAACTACTTCTACAACAACTACTACTACTGCAACTACTACTTCTCCTACAAGTACAACAATAACTACAACTGCTACTTCTCCTATAACTACTACAACTGTGACTGCTACTACTGCTACTACTACTACCGCTACTATTGCGGCTACCGCTACTACTAGTACTACTTCTACTTTTACTACTATGACAACTGCTACTACTAATGCTATGACAACTGCTACTACAACCACTACTACTACAACTACTTCTGCTGCTGCTGCTACTCTGCAACAGCTACTACTCCTACAACTACAACTTCTACAACTCCTACTAGCACTACAGCTACTAGTTCTACTACTACTACTTCTGCTAGTACTACTATTGCTTCTACTACCGTAATGACTACTACTACTACAACTACTACTTATACTATTACTATTCCCATAATTACTACTACTACTACTTCTACTTGAATTACTACTACTACCACTGCTGCTTGTACTACTACTACTATTACTACTTTCCTACTACTACAACAACTACTACTATTACTACTACTGCTACTTCTACTACAACAACTAGCTGTAGTTGTTGTAGTAGTAGTAGAACTACTACTGCTATTACTACTACAACTTCTCCTACAATAACAACTATGACCACTTATTCTACCACTACTACTTCTTCTACTTTTGCAAACCTAATACTACTACTACTAGTACTAATGCTGCTACTACGACTACTACGGCTGCTGCTGCGAGTACTGCCATGGCTACGATTGCTGCTGCAAGCGCTACTACTACTACAACTACTACCGCTACAGCTACTACTACGACTGCAATTACTAGTACTATTACTACTGCTGCTGCTGCTACTACTACTACTACTACTCTGGCTACTACTATTGTTAATACTACTACTACTATTACTACTACTACTGCTCTTACTGCGGCTACTTCTACTTTTACTACTACTGCTGCTGCTACTACTACTACTACTGATACTACTGCTACTACCAAAACTGCTACTACTATTTCTACTACTACTGCTACTACAGATAGAAGTACTACAGCTGTTACTACTACTATTTCTACTACTACTGTTACTACCGCTGCTCCTACTACTGTTACTACTACTGCTCCTACCACTACTACTGCTAACTACTATTGCTACAGCTACTACTGCGGCTACTAGTACTCCTACTACAACTAATACTGCTACTATTACTACAACTTCTACCACTGCTCCTGCTACTACTACTGCTGCTGCTTCAACTCCACTTTTGCTACTACTATTGCAACAACTACTGCTGCTACTACAATTGCTTCTACAGCAGCATCTACTACCACTACTACTGCAATTTCTATTACTACCACTACTACCTCTACTACTACTACTACTAAAACTACTACCACTGCTGATAGGACTGCTACTACTGCTTCTGCTTCAACTACTACAACTACTGTTGCTGCTACTACTCTTGCTGCAACTGCTAATACTACTACTACTACTATTGTCATAGCTGCTACAACTACTTCTACTGCTGCTGTTGCTACTACTACTACTACAACAACAACTACTACTACTATTATCACTACTACTACTATTACAACTATTGCTATTAATAATACAACTTCTATAACTACTTCTACTGCAACTACTACTACAACGAGTACTACTTCTCCTATAACTATAGCAACTACTACTACTACTACTTCTGCTACAACTACTGCTACTAATACTATTGCTGCTGCAACAACAATAGCTACTACTAGTATTATAAGAACAACAACTACTACAGCTACTATTACTGCTACTACTACTGCTACTGTTACTGTAACAACTGCTGCAGCTGCTTCTGCTACAACTACTACAACTACTCCAACTACTACTCCTACTACAACAGCTATTGCTACTATTGATAATAATACTACTACTACTTCTACTACTACTGCTACTGCTACAACTACTTTTATTACTATTGCTACTACTACTACCAACAATGATGCATCTACTATGACTACTACTATTACTACTACTACTACTACTTTTGCTTCTATTACTACTTCTGCTTCTATTACTACTACTACTGATACTACTACTACTACTACTACTACCACCACCACCATTACTACTACAGCTACTAATACTACTACTCCTACAATTACTTCTACTACTACTACTACTACTATTACTACTACTACTGCTACTCCCACAACTGCAACGACAACAACTACTACTACTTCTCCTACAACTACTAGTACTTCTCCGACAACTACCGGTACAACTTTTGCTACTAGTAGTAGCACTACAACAGCAACAACTACTACTACTGCTACTACTACTACTACTGCTGCTGCGACAACAACTACCATAACCACAACAACCACTACTACTGCTACTATTATTAATGGTACAGCTACTAACAGTATTACTTCTACAACAACTTCTACTAGTACAACAACAACAACTACTACCTCTCCAACAATAATTACAACTACTACCATGGTACTACTAGCACTTCTCCTACAACTACTACAACTACTGCTGCTATTACTGCAACTACTGCTACTACTACTGCTACTGCTAGTACTACTACTACATCTAATACTCCTACTTCTACTACTATTACTACTTCTTCTACTACTGTTGCTACTACTGCCACAACTAATACTACAACGACTGCTACTACTCCAATTAGTACTATTACTTCTACTATTGTTGCTAATGTACTGCTACTCTACTACTGCCACTACTACTACAATTACTTCGACTTTTACTACTACTACTACTACTAGCAGTACTACTTCTGCTACTAGCATACTAGTAAGACTCTACTAGTACGACGACGACCACTACGACTACTACTGACGACTAGCTACGACGACGGCTGACGACTATACTACTAAACTACTACTCTACTACTACTACTACTGCTACTACGACCTACTACGCTATACGTACGACTACTACTACTACTACTACTACTACTACTACTACTACTACTACTACTACTACTACTACTACTACTACTACTACTACTACTTCTTCTACTAGTTCTACTTCTACTAGTACCACTAGTACAACTATTGTTGCTGGTACTAATACTATTAGTACTACTGCTACTACAACCAGGACTACTGCTGTGACTTACTATGGCTATGAGTGCTACTGCTACTTCTACTACTACTACAACAACTGTTGCGACTACTTCTGTTACTACTACTACAACTATTTCCACTAATGCTACTACTACTGCTACTAATAATACTACTGCTACTACTACTACTACTACTAGTTCTACTACTACTACTGTAATGGCTACTACTATTACAACTACTTCTGCTACGACTGCTAATAGTACTACTGCTAAAACTTCTTCTACTACTACTTATGCTACTAAAACTAACGTTACTACTACGGATACGACTACTACTACTACTCACTACTACTACTACTACTACAGTTGCAACTACTGCTACAGCTACTACCTCTACTATTACCACTTCTACTACTGCTATTGCTTCTACTGCTACTACTACAACAACAAATGGTATGGCTACTACTATAGCCATTGCTGCTGCTACTTCTACTACTACTACTACTAATACTACTGCTACTGCTACTAGTACCACAACAACAACAGCTGCTGCTACCACTATTTCTACAACTATTACTACTACCATTGCCACTTTTACTGCTACCACTACTACCACTACCGCTAGTACTGCTATGACTACTACTACTTCTGCTGCTACTATGGCCTCTACTGCTGCTGCTTGTACTACTACTACTAAAACTGCACCTATTGATATTACTACTACAACAACTACTACTTCTTGTACTACTGCTACCTCTAGAACTACCACTACTTATACTCCTACTAATATTGCTGACACTGTTGCTTCTACTACTGCTGCTACTAGAATTATGGCTACGGCTACTACTACACCACATACTACTACTACGAGGTTTACTACGACTTTTATTACTAGTTCTACTACTACTTCTGCTAATACTACTACTACTACTATTTCTACTGCTACTGCTGCTACTACTTCTAGTACTACTTCGACTACACCTACTACTACTATTGCTACTAGTGCTCTCACTACTACTACTACTACTTCTACTTCTGCTACTACTACTACACCTACTGCTACTATTGCTACCACTACTACTACGACAGCGATTACTGCTACTACTATTGCTACAACTGCTACTATACTACTACTACCGCTACTACTGCAATTGCTCCTACTACTACTACAACTATTATTACTACAGCTACAACTACGACCACCACTTCTACTAGTTTTGCGACTAATACGACTACCATTACCACTATAACCACTACTACTGCTACTACAGCCACTACTACTAATACTACTACAACTACAACTATAATTGCTACAACTAATCCTATTACTACTGGCACTTCTTTTGCAACTATTGCTAATATTGCTATTACTACTGCTACTACTACTATAGCTACTTATGAGAATACTACCACAACTACCACTGCTATTACTACTATTGCTATTACTACTACTACTACTACTACTACTACTACTACTACTACTACTACTACTACTACTACTAGAACTACTGCTGCTGCTACTACTGCTATTACAACTGCTCCTACTACCACTACTACTACGATAGCGATTACTGCTACTACTGTTACAACTACTACTACAACTACTACTACAACTAGCCGTCTTACTATACCAACAGCTTCTGCTAATGCTACTATTGCTATTACTGCAGCAATTATTGCTACTGCTACTACAATTACTACCACTACTACTACTTCTACTACTTCTACTGATACTGCTACTACAACTACTACTGCTACAATTGCCACTCCTACTACTATAACAACGACTGCTACTACTAGTACTACTTCTATTATTACTACAACTGCTACTACTTCTACAACTACTACTGCTCTTATTACTACTATTACTATTTCTATCACTACTATTAGTAGTAGTACTACTACTATTACTACTACTACTAGTACTAGTACTATTATGACTACCACTACTACTATTAGTAATACTGCTATTTCTACTACTACTACCACTATTGCTACTACTGCTACTACTACCACTACAAAACCCAACTTTCACCGATAAGAACAAACAAACTACGACGTCTCTACCACTACTACTCCTCCTACTACACGAAGTGGTTTACTACTACTTACTTCTGCTTGCTACTGCTACTACATACTACTCCAGCTACTGACTATTAACAATTGGGAAATTCTCCACTTCTGCTACTGCCACTCCACTACTATACACTCATGTACGATACTACGAGTCCATCTAATAGTGTACCTTCTACAACTACTTCTACTATAACTACTACTACTGCAACTACCGCTACTACTTCTCCTACAACTACTACAACTGCTACTACTGCTACTGCTACTATTACTACTATTATTACTGTGGCAACTGCTACTACTAATACTACTTCTACTTTTACTACAACTTTTGCTACTTCTACTAATGCTACAACAACTACTGCTACAACCACTATTACTACAGCTACTTCTGCTGTTCCTGCTACTCTGCAACAACTACTACTCATACTATTACTACTCCTATGACTCCTACTCGCACTACTGCTACTAGTTCTTCTACTACTACTTCTGCTACTACTACTATTGCTTCTACCACCGCAATGACTACTACTACTACTACTACAGCTGTTACTACTACTCACTGCTACTACTGCTACTTCTAATAACTACTACTAACTACGAACTACTACTAACTGCTACTACTACTATAGCTACTAGAACTACTACTTTTGTTATAATTGCTACGACTGCTACTACTTCGACAACTACTGCTACTATTGCTACTACTACTACAACAACAACTGCTACTATTGCCACGACTGCTACTACTACTGATACTATAGTTGCGCTACTACAACTACTACTCTAACTAATGCTACT
>RXID01012319.1:0-67500 GCA_005019695.1 Trichopus zeylanicus subsp. travancoricus
GTAGCAGTTGTATTAATAGTAGCAATAGTAGTAACAACCATAGTTGTCGCAGACGTAGTAGTAGCAGTAGTAGTAGTGTTTGTTGTTGTAGTAGTAATCACAGAAGTAGCAGTCATAGTACCAGAAGTAGTAGAAGTAGTAGTAGTTGTGGTAGTAGTAGTAGTAGTATTAGTAGTAGTAGTAGTAGCAGAAGTAGAAGGATAACTAGTAGTAGTATTTGCAGCAGCAACAACAGTAGTAGCGTTAGTAGCAATAGTAATAGAGGCCGTAGTAATAGTGCTAGTAGTATTAGTAGTAGTAGTAGTAGAAGTAGTGGTCGTAGAAGTAGTAGCAGTAGTAGCAGTCAAAGTAGAAGCAGGTGTAGTAGCAGCAGTAGTAGGATTTTATAGTAGCAGTCAAAGTAGAAGCAGTAGTAGCAGTAGTAGCAAAAGCTGTATTTGCAGTAGTACTTGTAGTAGCTATTGTTGTTGTTGTAGCAGTAGTGGTAGTAGTAGTACTTGCAGTAGTAGTACTAGTAGCAGATGTCATTGCGGTAATAGAAGTAGCCATGGTAGCAGCAGTACAGTAGTAATATTAGGTGCAGTAGCAATAGTAATAGTAGTAGCAGTAGCTATAGTAGCAGACGTAGTTGCAGTAGTTGAAGTTGTAGAAGTAGCAGCAGTTGTAGTATTAGCAGAAGTCATAGTAGTACTTCTAGTAGTGACAATAGCAGTAGCAGTTGCAGTAGTTGTAGAAGTACTAGTTGTAGTGCAAGTAGTAGTAGCAATAGCGGTAGTAGTTGTAGGAGCAATAGTAGTCATACTATTAGTAGTAGTAGTATTACTAGCAGTAGTAGTTGTAGTAATAGAAGAAGTATTAGTAGTAGTAGTAGCAGAAATAGCAGCACTAGTAGTTGTAGTATTAGTAGTTGTAACACTAACAGTAGTTCTGGTAGTAGTAGCATTAGTAGTAGAAGTAGTAGTATTAGTAGCATTAGTCATTGTAGAAGTAGTTACAAAATTAATAGTAGTAGTAGTAGTAGTAGAAGTGGCAGTAATTGGAGCAAAAGCAATGGCATAAGTAGTTGAAGTAAATGTAGCAATAGCAGTAGTAGTAGCAGTAGTAATAATAGTCATAGTAGGAGTAGCAATACTAGTAGTAGTAGCAGTAGCAGTAGTAGTAGTAGCAGTAATAGTAGTAGCAGCAATAGCAGTAGCAGTAGCAGTAGTAGTAGCAGTACTAGTTTGAGCAGTAGTTGTAGAAGTAGTAGTAGCAGCAGCAGCAGGAGTAGTAGTAGTTATTGCAACAGTGGCAATAGTAATAGCAGTAGTTATAGCAGTATCAGTAGTAGCAATAGTAGTACTAGCATTGTAGCCATAGTACTACTAGTAGTAGCAGTAATTATTGTTGTTTGTAGTCATAATAGTAGTAGGAACAGTCGTAGTAGTAATTGTAGTAGTTGCAGTAGTAGTAGTAGCTGTAGAGGTTGTAGTAGTAGTATTTGTAGTAGTAGCAGTAGTAGTATTTGTAGTAGTAGCAATAGTAGTACTAGTAGTAGCAGCAGTAGTAGTAGGAGCTGCAGAAATAGTAGTTGTAGTCATTGAAGTAGTTGGAAGAGTAGTATTCTCGTTAGTAATAGGCGCAATAGTTATAGTTGCACGAGTGCTGCGACCGGTAGTACTGGTAGTAGTTGTAGAAGTAGCAATAGCAAAAGTAGCTATAGTAGTAGTAGTTGTAGCAGTAGCAATAGTAGTAGCAATAGTAGTAGGAGTAGGAGTAGAAGTAGTAGTAGTAGTAATTGTTACTGTTATAGAATTGTTGTTGTAGTAGTAGTCGTAGTAGTAGTTGTAGTAGTAGTAGTTATAGTAGTAGCAGTTGTAGTAGAAGTTGCAGCAGTAGTAGAGGCAGGAGTAGAAGTAGTAGTAGTAGTTATAGAAGGAGCAATAGCAACACCAACACCATCAAAAGCTGCAGTAGTTATAGTAGTACTAATAGCAGCAGCAATAGTATAATATTAGTTGTAGAAGAAGTAGTAGTAGTAGTAGTAGTAGATGTAGTAGTAGCTGTAGTAGTAGTAGAAGCAGTATATGTAGCAATAGTAGTAGCAGCAGCATTAGTAGTTGCGGTAGTAGCAGCCATAGTAGTAGTACTAGTAGCAGCTACAATAATAGTATTAGTAGTAATAATAATAGTAAAAGTTGTGGTAGTAGTAGTATTAGTAGTTGTAATAATGAGAGTAGTAGTTGTAGTAGTAGTATTAGTAGCTATCATAGCAGTAGCCGTAGCAGTAGTAGTAGAGTTGTAGTGGTAGTAGTAGTAGTGCTAGAAGCAGTAGAAACAATTGCAGCAGCAGTAGTAGTGGTGGTGGTGTTTATAGTAGGAGTTGCGACAATAGTCATAGCAGCAGTAGTAGCTGAAGTAGTAATAATAGCAATAGTAGTAGTAGGCTGTACAGTAGAAGCAGCAGCAACAGTAGTAGTAGTTATAGTACTAGTGGCAGTACTAATGGTAGTAGGAGTTGTTGTAGTAGTACTTGTAGTAGTAGTGTTAGTATCAGTAGTAGTAGTAGCAGAAGAAGTAGCAGTAGTACTAGTAGTAGTAGTAGTTGAAGCAGCAGTAGTGGTAGTTGCAATACTAGTAGCCAAAGTAGTAGTAGTAGGAAAAGTAGTAAGAGTAGTTATAGAAGCAGCAACAGCAACTATAATAGTAGTACTAGTAGTAGTAGTAGTAGTAGTAGTAGTAGTAGTAGTAGTAGTAGTAGCATTTGTAGTTGTAGTCATAGTAGTAGTAGTAGTAGCAGTAGCAGCTGTTGTAGTAGCAGTAGTTGTTGTTGTAGCGGTTGAAGGATGAGAAGTAGTAGTAGTAGAGACAGTGGCAGCAGTAGGAGCAGAAGTAGTAGTAGTAGCTGCAGTAGCAACAACAGCAACAGGAGCAGAAGTAGTAGTAGGAGCTGCAGCAGCAACCACAGCAACAGGGGCCGGAGCAGTAGCAGTAGTAGTAATAGTTGTAGTGGTCATTGTAGTAGTACTGGCAGTTGTAGTAGTAGTAACAGCAACAGCAGCAACAGTAGTCATAGTCGAAGAAGCAGCAGCAGCAGCAGTAGTACTATTAGTAGTGGCAGTAGTAGTAGTAGTAGTGGCAGTAATACTAGCAATAGTAGTAGTAGCTATAGTAGTAGTAGTAGTAGTAGTAGCAGCAGCAGGAGGAGGAGTAGGAGAAGTAGTAGAAAAAGTAGCAGCAGTAGTAGTAGTAGTAGCCGCAGCAGTTGTAGCAGTAGTAGTTGCAGCTGTAGCAGAAGCAGTAGCATTAGTCACCGTAGTAGTATTACTAGAAGTAGTAGCAGCAACAACAAGACCAGTAGTGGTAGTAGTAGTCGTAGTAGTCACAGCAGCAGTAGTGGAAGCAGAAGTAGTTGAAGTGGTACTAGTAGCAGTTGTAGTAGAAGCAGTCGCAGTAGTAGGAGTAGTAGTTGTAGTAGTAGTTGCTGTAGTAGTAGTAATTATAGTAGTTGTAGTAGAAGCAGTAGCAGTTGTAGATGCAGTAGTGGTAGTAGCAGTAGTTGTAGAAGTAGTATTCGTAGTAGTAGTAGTAGTAGGAAGAGCGGTAGTTTTAGCAGTAGCAGCAACAGCAGTAGTTGTCGTAGTTGGAGAAGTAGTAGCAGTAGTTGTTAATTGTTCTAGAAGAAGTAGTTACAGTATTAGTAGTAGTAGTAGCAGCAATAGTAGTAATAGTAGTAGGTTTAGTAGTTGTAGCAGCAATTATAGTACTAGTAGTAGTAGTAGCGGCAACAACAATAGTAGTATTAGTGTACTAGTGTTCATAGTTGTAGTAGTGGCAGTAGTAGTAGTAGTTGTAGTAGTAGTAATAGTTGTTGCAAAAGTAGCAATAGTCATAGTAGCAGCAGTAGTATTAGTAGTCACAGTAATAATAGTAGTTGTAGGAGTTGTAGTAATAGTAGTAATAATAGTAGCAGTGGTGGTAGAAGTAGTAGTAGTTGGAGTAGTAGCAGTAGCAGTAGCAGTTGTTATAGTAGTAGGTGTAACAACTGCAGTAGTAGTACTAGTAGTAGTAGTTGTTGTTATTAGTGTAGTTGTAGTAGAAGAAATAGTAGTTGTATTACTTGTATAAGTAGTGGTTGGAGTAGTAGTTGTAGTAGTTGCAATAGCAGCAAGGGCAGTAGTAGTAGTGGTGGTAGTAGTAGTTGTTGTTGTAGTAGTTGTGGTAGTAGTAGCAACAGTGGCAGCAGCAACAGCAACAGTAGTACAAATTGTTGCAAAAGTAGTAGTAGTAGTCGAAGAAGTAGCAATAATAGTAGTTGTAGTGGTAGTAGCAGTTACAGCACTAGTAGTAGTAGTCATAGTAGTTGTAATAGAAGTAGTAGTCATACTGGTAGTAGTAGCGATGGTGGTTGTAGTATTAGTAGCAGAAGTAGTAGTTGTAGTAGTATTTGTAGTCGTTATAGTGCTAGTAGTAGTAGAAGTAGTAGCAGCAGCAGTGGTAGTTGTAGTAGTACTAGTAGTAGTAGTAGTAGCCGTAGTAGCAGCAGTAGTAGTAGCAGTTGTAGCGGTAGTAGTAGAGGCAGCAGCAGTAGTAGTAGAAGTCGTAATAGAAGAAGTAGTAGTAGTAGTGGTAGTAGTAATAATAGTAATAGTAGTAGTAGTAATACAAGTAGTAGCAGCAGTAGTAGTAGCGGCAGTAGTATTAGTTGGAGCAGCAGTAATTATAGTCGCAGTAGTAGTAGCAGTGGCAATATTAGTAGGAGAAGTAGTAGTAGTAGCGGTAGTAGTAGTAGTATTTGTAGTAGCTATAGCAGCCGTAGTAGTAGTAGCAGCAACAACAACATAAGTAGTAATTATAGCAGGAGTTGTAGTAGTAGTAGCAGTAGCAGTAGTAGTCATAGTAGTTGTAGTAGTAGTAATAGTACTAGTAGTTGTATCAGTTGTATTAGTAGTAGTAGTAGTTGTTGTAATAGTAGTAGCTGTAGCAGTAGAAGCAATAGTAGTACTAGTACTAGTAATCATAGGAGTAGTAGTCCTAGCAATAGCAGTAGTAGTACCAGTAGCAGTAGTAGTACCAGTAGTTGCAGTAGTAGTACTAGTACTAGTACTAGAACTAGCAGCATCAGGAGTTGTAGTAGCAGTAGTTGTTGTAGTAGTAGCAGAAGTAGTCAGAGAAGTAGTAGCTGTAGTATTAGTAATAGTACTAGCAGGAGAAGAAGTCATAGTAGTGGTAGTAGCAGTAGTAGTATTAGTTCTGGTAGTACTTGTAGTTGTTGTAGTACTAGTAGCAGAAGTAGTTGTTGCGGTAGTAGTTTTAGCAACGATAGCATTTGCAATAGTAGCGGTCGTAGTTGGATTTCTAGTTGTTGTTGGAGAAGTACTAGTAGTAGGAGAAGTAGTAGAATTAGCAACGGTAGCAACGATTGTTATAGTAGTAGTAGTAGCACTAGCGTAGTAGTAGTAGTAGTAGTAGTAGTAGTAGTAGTGGCAGAACTAGTAGAAGTAGCATTAGTCATTGTAGCAGTAGCAGTAGGAGTAGTAGTTGTAGTTGTAGTAGAAGTGGCAGTAGTACCAGAAGTAGTAGTAGTAGGAGAAGTATTAGTAATAGCAGTAATAGCAATAGCAGTAGTATTAGTAGTCGTAGTAGTAGTAGTAGTAGTAGTAGCAACAGCAACAGCAGAAGTAATAGTAGTAGTAGCAAAACTAGCAGTAGTTGTACTCATAGTAGCAGTAGTTGTAGCAACAGTAGCAGTAGTGGTAGTAGTTATAGTTCTAGTAATTGAAGTCGTAGTAGTAGTAGTAGCAGTGATAGTAGTTATAGTAGTAGTAGTAGTATTAGTAGTAGTAGTAGTTGAACTAGTAGTAGTAGCAAAAGTCATAGTAATAGGAGAAATAGTGGTAGTAGCTATAGCAGCAGCAGTAGTTGTAGTTGAGGTGGAAGTAGTAGCAAAACTTGAAGTATAAGTAGCAGTAGCAGCAGTAGTAGTTGGAGTAGTTGTAGTATATGTCATAGCAGTAGTTGAGGTAGAAGTAGTTGTTGTTGTATTTGTAGTGGAAGTAGCAGTAGTTGATGAAGTAGCAGTAGTTGTAGTAGTAGCAGTAATAGCATCAATAGTGGTTGTAGTAGTAGTACCAATAGTAGTCTTACCATTCGTAGTAGTAGGACAAGCGGTAGCAGAAGTCATAGTAGTAGTAGTTGGAGGAGTTGTACTAGTAATAGCATCAATAGTAGTAGCAGTGGTAGAAGTAGTAGGATTAGTAACAGTTGTACTAGTTACAGTAGTAAGAGTAGTAGGAGTAATGCAAGTAGTTGTAGTAGCAGCAGCAGAAGGATTAGTAGTCGTAGTAGCGGCAGCAGTAGCAGTAGTAGTAGTAGTAAAGATAGGAGCAGCTTTAGGAGTAGTAGGAGTAACAACAGAGGTAGTTATTGTTGAAGTAGTAGTAGCAGTAGTAGTTGGACTATTGATAGTAGCAGTAAAGGTTGCAATTGTAGTAGTAGTAGCAGTAGGAGTAGTAGTTATAGTAGCGAGAACCGAAGTAGTAGCGGTAGCAATTTTAGAAGTAGTAGGAGTAG
Organism: Trichopus zeylanicus subsp. travancoricus; assembly: GCA_005019695.1. NCBI lineage: Eukaryota > Viridiplantae > Streptophyta > Magnoliopsida > Dioscoreales > Dioscoreaceae > Trichopus > Trichopus zeylanicus. Next base: position 6,553 of record RXID01012319.1, read on the forward strand.
TAGTAGTTGTTATAGTAGTAGCAGTAGCAGTGGGAGTAATTGTAGTAGTAGTAGTAGTAGTTGGAGCGATATTAGTATGAGTAGTAGTGGCAGTAGTCGTAGTAGATGGAGTAACAATAGTAGAAGTAGTAGTATGAGTAGTTGTAGTAGTTGCAGGAACAACAGTAGTTGTTGTAGGAGTACTAGTTGCAGTAGCTGTAGCAGAAGTAGCAATAGTCGCAGTAGTAGCAGGTGTATCATTAGTAAAAATAATAGTAGTTGTACTAGTAGTAGTAGTGGGAGTACTAGTAGTAGTGGTTGCCATAATAGTAGCAGTAATAGTAGTAATAGTAGGAGGAGGAGGAGGAGGAGTAGAAGTACTAGTTGTAGCAGGAGCAGTAGTTATAGTACTGGAAGTAGCATTCGTAATAGGAGCAGTAGCAGTAGTGTTAGTAGTAGCAACAGCAGCAGAAGGGCAGTAGTTGTTATTGTAGTAGTAGTAGTAGAAGTAATAGAGCTAGTAGCAGTAGTAGCAATAGTTGCTATAGCAGTAGTCATAGTAGTTGGAGAAGTCATAGTAGTAGTAGCAGTAGCCGCAATTAGGATAGTCGTAGTCGTAGTAGCAAAATTAGTAGTTGCCCAGTAGGAGTTACAATAGTAGCAGTAGTATTAGTAGTAGTAGTAGTAAGACTAGTAGTAGTAGCATAAGTCATAGTAATAGGAGTAGTAGTGGTTGTAGCTATAGCGATAGTAGTAGTAGCAACACTAGTGGTAGTAGTCGTAGTATTAGTAGTAGTAGTTCTACAAGCTGCAGTAGCTGTGGTACTAGTAGCAGTAGCAGCAGCAGTAGTTGTTTTGGAAGTAGAATTTGCACTAGCAATAGTAGTAGTTTTTGTAGTAGTAGCACAAGGAGTCTTAGTTACAGTAGTTGTAGCGGTAGAAGTAGTTGTTGTAGTAGCGGTAGTCGTAGTAGTGGTAGTGGTAGTAATGCTGGTAGTAGTAGTAGTTGTTGTAGTTGTAGTTGTAGTTGTAGTGGTAATAGTAGTAGTTGTAGTAATAGTAGTAACAATAGAAGTAGCAGTAGTAGTAGTAGTAGTAATAGTTGTGGCAGTCATAGTAGTAGTAGTAGTAGTAGTAGTAGTAGTAGTAGTTTTAGTAGAAGTAGTAGCAAAAGTTGAAGTAGGAGTAGGAGTAGCAACAATAGTAGTTGGAGTAGTTGAAGTAGAAGCCGTAGCAGTAGATGAGCTAGAAGTAGTTGTTGTTGTAGTTGTAGTGGAAGTAGCAATAGTAGGAGAAGTAGCAGTAGTTGTACTTGTAGCAGTAGTATCAATAGTGGTAGAAGTAGTTGCAGTAGTTGTTGTTGTAGTAGTAGTAGCAATAGCAGTCGTACCATCCATAGTAGTAGGAGAAGTGGTAGCAGAAGTCATAGTAGTAGTAATAGTAGGAGCTATACTAGTAATAGCCTCAATAATAGCCGCAATGGTTGGAGTAATAGGATTAGTCGTAGTTGTACTAGTAACAGTAGTAAGAGTAGTAGGAGTAATGCAAGTAGTTGTAGCAGCAGCAGCAGTAGGATTAGTAGTTGGAGTAGTAGCGACACTAGAAGCAAAAGTAATAGTAGTAATACTAGGAGCAGCAGAAGCAGTAGTAGGAGTCACAACAGAGGTAGTTGTAGTAGAAGTAGTAGTAGTAGCAGTAGAGGTTGTAGTAGTAGTAAAAGTCGAACTAGTAATTGTAGTAGCAAGAACTGAAGTAGTAGTGGTAGTAGTTGTCGAAGTAGTAGGAGCAGTAGTATTTGTTATAGTAGTAGCAGTAGCAGTGGGATAGTTGTAGCAATAGTAGTAGTAGTGGCAGCAGTCGATATAGACGGATTAACAATGGTAGCAGTAGTAGTATGAGTAGTAGTAGTTGTTGCAGGACTAGCGGTAGTCGTAGTAGGAGTACTAGTTGTAGTAGCAGTAGCTGAAGTAGTAGTAATCACAGTAGTAGCAGGAGTATCACTATTAAAAATAATAGTAGTTGTACTAGTAGTAGTAACTGGAGTACTGGTAGTAGTAGTTGCCATAGTAGTAGCAGTAATAATAGCAGTAGTAGTAGAAGGAGGAGGAGTAGAAGTAGTAGTAGTAGTAGTAGCAACAGTTATAGTAATGGAAGTAGCATTAGTAGTAGGAGCAGTAGTTGTAGTCTTAGTGGTAGCAGCAACAACAAAAGGAGCAACAGCCGTTGTTGTAGTAGTAGTAGTGAAGTAATACTAGTGGTAGTAGTAGTAGCAATAGTTGCTGTAGCAGTAGTCATAGTAGTTGGAGAAGACATAGTAGTAGTAGCAGTAGGAGCAGCAGCCACAGTTGTAGTAGTAGTAGTACTGGCTGAATTAGCAGTAGCCTAGTAGGACTTGTAGTAGTAGCAGTAGTATTAGTAGCAATAGTAATAAAACTAGTAGTAGTAGCAGAAGTCATATTAATAGAAGCAATAGTGGTAGTAGCTGTAGTGGTAGTTGTAGTAGCTAGACAAGTGGTTGTAGTCGTAGTATTAGTAGCAGTAGATCTACAAGCAGTAGTAGCTGTAGTAGTAGTAGTAGCAACAGGAGTAGTAGTAGTTGTGGAAATAGTTTTCGCACTAGCAATAGTAGTAGGTTTTGTAGTAGTAGTAGGAGTCGTAGATGCAGTAGTTGTAGTGGCAGAAATAGTAGTAGTTGTTGTAGTAGTAGTAGTAGTGGTAGTGGTAGTAATAGTAGTAGTAGTAGTAGTAGCAGTAGTTGAAGTAGTAATAGTAGTTGGGGTAGTAGAAGTAACAATAGTAGTAGTAGTAGTAGTAGTAATAATAGTTGTGTTAGTCATAGTAAAAGTAGTATTAGTAGTAGTTGACGTAGAAGTAGTAGCCAAAGCGGAAGTAGAAGTAGCAGTTGCAGTTGCAGTAGTTGGAGTAGTCATAGTACAAGTCGTAGCAGTAGTTGAGGTACAAGTAGTTATTGTTGTAGTTATAGGGGAAGTAGCAATAGTAGCAGAAGTAGCAGTAGTTGTAGTACTAGTAGTAGCATCAATAGTAGTAGAAGTAGCCACAATAGTTGTAGTAGTAGTAGTAGTAGTAGCAATAGCAGTCGTACCATCCGGAGTAGTAGGAGAAGTGGTAGTGGAAGTCATAGTAGTAGTAGTAGTAGTAGTAGTAGCTGTACTAGTAATAGCATCAATAGTAGCCGCAGTGGTAGGAGTAGTAGGATTAGTAGTAGTTGTACTAGTAAAAGTAGTAAGAGTAGTAGGAGTAATGCAAGTAGTTGTAGTAGCAGCAGCAGTAGGACTAGTAGTTGGAGTAGTAGCAGCAGTAGTAGGAGTAGTAATAGTAGGAGTAGAAGTTGCAATAGTAGGAGTAACAACAGAGGTAGTGGTAGTAGCAGTAGTAGTTGGAGTATCGGTAGTAGCAGTAGAGGTTGTAGTAGTAGTAGCAGTAGGAGTAGTAGTTGTAGTAGGAAGAATCGAAGTGGTAGTGTTAGAAGGAGTGGAAGTTGTACGAGCAGTAGTAGTTGTTATAGTAGTAGCAATTGCAGTGAGAGTAATTGTAGCAATAGTAGTAGTAGTTGGTGCGATATTATTATTGAGTAGTAGTAGTAGTAGTTGATATAGACAAAGTAATAATAGTAGCACTAGTAGTTTGAGTAGTAGTAGTTGTTGTAGGAGCAGAGTAGCTGTAATGGGAGTAGCAGTTGGAGTAGCAATAGCTGAAGTAGTAGTAGTCGCAGTAGTAGCAGGTATATCATTAGTAAAAATAATAGTAGTTGTACTAGTAGTAGTAGCAAGAGTACTTGTACTTAGTAGTTGCCATAGTAGTAGCAGTAATAGTAGCAGTAGTAGGAGGAGGAGGAGTAGAAGTACTAGTAGTAGCAATAGCAGTAGCAGTAGTTATATTAGTAAAAGTAGCATTAGTAATAGGAGCAGTAGCAGTAGTGTGAGTAGTAGCAACAGCTGCAAAAGGAGCAGTAGTCGTTGTTGTAGTAGTAGTAGTAGAAGTAATAGTACTACTACTAGTAGTAGTAGTAGTTGCTATAGCAGTAGTCATAGTAGTTGGAGAAGTCACAGTAGTAGTAGCAGTAGCAGCAGCCGCAGCCGCAGTTGTAGTAGTAGTAGTAGTATTAGTCAAAAAAGTAGTAGTAGTAGAAATAGTAGTAGCTGTAGTAGCGATAGTAGTGTTAGTAGTAGTAGTAGTAGTAGAGGTAGTAGTAGTAATAGCAGCAGCAGTAGCAGTAGTAGTATTAGTAGCAGTAGTAGCTTTTGTAGTAGTAGTAGCGATAATAGTAGTAGTAGCAGTAGTAGCAATAGTAGCAGTAGCAGTAGTGGTATTAGTTGCAGTAGCAGCAACAGTAGTAGCAGTAGCAGTAGTAGTAGCAATTGTTCTAGTTGTAGTAGAGGTAGTAGAAGTAGTAGTAGAAGTAGTAGTAGAAGTAGTTGTAGTAGAAGAAATAATTGCAGCAGTAGGTGTAGTGGCAACATCACTAGTAGTAGCAGTAGTTGTAGTAGTAGTAGTAGTTGTAGTAGTAGTAGTAGTAATAGTAGTAGCGTCATAATAGTGGTAGCAGAAGTAGCAATAGTAGCCATAGTAGTACTAGTACTAATAGTAGCAGTCATAGCAGAACTGGCAGTTGTAATAGTTGTAGTAATAGTAGCAATAGTAGCAATAGTAGTAGAAATAGTTGTGGTAGTAGTAGGAGTTATCGTAGTTGTAGTAGTAGTAGTAGTATAGTAGTAGTACTACTAGTAGTAGCCCAAGTAGTATTAGCTGCAGTAGTTTTGGTAGTACTAGTAGTAGTTCTAGCAGAAGTAGTATTTGGATTACTAATTGTAGTAGGACAAGTAGTAGTAGTAGTAGGAAAAGTTGTAGCAGTGGGTGTATCAGTAGTAGGAGACACTGTTGTTGTAGTAGTAGTTGCAATGGTAGTAGCAGAAGAAGCAAGAGTAGTAGTAACAGTGGCAATTTCTACAGTGGTAGTAGTAGTAGCGGCAATAGGAGCTGCTGTACTAGCATAGTAGTAGTAGCAGTCTTAGTAGAAGTAGCGTTAGTCATTGTTGCAGCAGTAGCCGTAGTAGTGATAGTAGTTGTTGTCGTAGCAGTAGTAGTACCAGAAATAGTAGTAGTAGAAGAAGTAGTTGTAGTAGAAGTAGCAGTAGTAGTAGTAGTTGCATTAGTAGTAGCAGTAGCAGTAGCCAAAGCAGCAGCAGTAGTAGCGGCAGTTGTAACAGTTGAAGTCATAGTAGCAGCAGCAGTAGTAGTAGTAGAGCTATAGTGGTAGAAGTATTAGTAGTAGTAGTTGCAGTAGGATTAGTAGTAGTAGTAGTGGTAGCAACATTAATTATAGTAGTAGTAGTAGGAGCAGTAGTAGTTGTGTTAGTAGTAGCTGTATTAGTAGCAGCAGTAGTATGAGTAGCAGCTGTAGTAGTAGCAGAAGTAGCAGTAGTTGGAGAAGTAGTAGTAGTTGCAGTAGCAATTGTTGTAGTAGTCATAGTATTAGTAGCAGTAGTAGCAGTAGCAATAGTAGTTGTGGTATTAGTAGTGTAGTAGAAGTAGTTGTAGTATTTGTAGTAGTTGTTGTTGTTGTTGTAAAAGTAGTACTCACAATAGCAACAATAGTAGTAGTTGTAGTAGTAGCAGTAGCAGTCGCAGTAGCAGTAGTTGTTGTGGCGGAAGTAGTAGAGGTAGTAGAAGTAGTAGTTGAAATAGTTGTTGTAGTTATTGTTGTGACTATTGTAGTAGTTGTATTAGTAATTATTGTTGTAGTAGTAGTAGTAGTAGTGGTAATAGTAGTAGTGGTGGTGGTGGCAGTAATAGTTGCAATAGTAGCAAAAGTGGTGGTGGTAGTAGTAGTAGTATTAGTAGTAGTAGTAGTAGTGATAGTGGCGGTTGCAATAGCAGCAAAAGTGGTGGTAGAAGTAGTATTATTATTATTATTATTATTATTAGTAGTAGTACTAGTAGTAGTAGTTGTTGTTGTTATTGTTATTGTTGTTGTTCTTGTTGTTCTTGTTGTTGTAAAAGTAGTACTAGCAATAGCAGCAGTAGTACCAATTGTAGTAGTAGCAGTAGCAGTCGCAGTCGCAGTAGCTGTAGTGGCGAAAGTAGTAGTAGTAGTAATTGAAATAGTTGTAGTAGTTCTTGTTGTAGCTACGGTAGTAGTTGTTGTAGTAGTAGTAGTAGTGGTAGTCGTAGTTTCAATAGTAGCCAAAGTGATGGTGGTGGTAGTAGTAGTAGTAGTAGAAGTAATTGTAGTAGAAGCCGTAATAGCTATAGAAGTAGTAGCAGTAGTGGCAATAGTAGTAGTTGTGGTTGTAGCAGTAGTAATCGCAACAAAAGTAGTCACAGTAGTTGTAAAAGTAGTAGAAGTAGCAGATGTAGTAGCAGTATCAGCAGTAGCAACAGTAGTTCAAGTAGTAGTAGAAGTAGTGGCAAGTGTCGGAGTAGTAGTAGTTGTAGTAGTAGTAGTTGTTGAAGTTGTAGTGGTAGTAGTAGTAGTAGTAGCAAAAGTCGCAGTAGTTGTAGCAACAATAGTAGTAGCAGTTTTAGCAATAGCAGTAGTAGTAGCAGTTGCAAAAACTGTTGTTGTAGTAGAAGACATAGAAGTAGTAGTAGTAGGAGGAGAAATAGTAGTCATAGTAGTAGTAGCAGTAGTTGTCGTAGTAGTAGTAGTAGTAGCAGTAGTATTAGTAATAGTAGTAGTAGTAGTAGTATTTGTAATAGTAGTAGTAGTACTAGTAGTAGTTGTTGTTGTAGTAGTGGTGGTAATAGCAGAAGTAGTAGTACTTGTTGTAGCATTCGTCGTAGTAGTACTAGTAGATGTAGTCGTGGCTGCCATAGTAGTATTAGAAGTAGTTACAGTGGTAGTAATACCATCTGTAGTGGTAGCAGACTTAGTAATAGCAACAGTTTTAGGCGCAATATTAGTTGTAGTAGTAGAAGTAGTAGTAGGAGTAGTCGTAACAGTAGTAGGAGTAGTAGTAATTATAGGAGCAATAGTGGCAGTAGTAGGAGTTACAGTAGGAGCAGTTGATGTACAAGTAGTTGTACAAGCAGTAGTAGTTGGAGTATCAGTAATAGCAGTTGTTGTTGTTGTAGCAGTAGTAGTTGGAGTAGTCGTAGTAGTAGTAGCAATAGTAGCAATAATAGTAGCTGAAGTAGTAGTAGTAGAAGTAGCAGTAGTAGAAGAAGTAGTAGTTATAGTAGGAGCAGCAGTAGTAGTAGAAGGTGCAATAGCAGCTGTAGTAGGTGTAGCAGTTCCTGTTGCAGTAATTAAAGTGGCAGTAGTAGCAGTAGCGATTGGAGTATCACTAGTAAAAATAAGAGTAGTAGTAGAAGTAGTAGAAGGAGTAGTAGTTGTAATAGTAGCAGGAGGAGTAGAGGAAATAGTAGCAGTAGATATAGTAGTAGGAGTAGTAGTTGTTGTTGTAGTAGCAGTAGCAGTTGTTGTAGTAGTAGTAGTTGTTGTTGTACTAGGAGCAGTAGCTGTAGCATTAGTAGTTGAAGTAGTTGTCATAGAAGTAGGAGAGGTGGAACTAGTAATAGCAGCAGCAGCACTAGCAGCAGAAATAGTTGCAGTAGTAGTAGCAATAATAGTAGGAGTAGTTGTAGTAGTAATAGTAGTAGTTGTAGGAGTAGTAGTTGTAGTAGTAGTCGAAGTAGTAGTAGCAAGAGTAGTTGTAGTAATAGCAATAGTAGTAGTAGCAATTGTAGAAGTAGTAGTAATAATATCGATCATAGTAGTAGTAGTACTACCAATAGTAGCTGTAGTGGCAGCAAAAAAAGTTGCAGCAATAGCAGCAGAGTACTAGTAGGGGAAGTAGTAGTAGCAGTAGTAGCAGCAGTAGCAGCACTAGCAGTAGTAGTTATTTGGGTTGTACTGGGAGCAGTGTTGTAGTAGTAATAGCAGTTGTAGCAGCTGTAGGAGTGGCAACAATCGTCGTAGTAGTAGTAGAGTTAGTAATAGTATTAGTAATAGTCATAGTAGAACTTGGAGTTGTAGTAGTAGTAGTAGTAGTAGTAGTTGGAGTTGTAGTAGTAATAGTAGGAGTAGTAGCAGTAGTAGTAGAAGTAGTAGTAGTAGTAGTAATAGTTGGAGGAGTAGTAGTAGTAGTAACAAAAGTGGTAGTAGTAACAGTAGTAGTTAGCATATCAGTAGTAGCAGTAGAGTTTGTAGTAGTTTTAGCTATAGGAGTAGTAACAATAGTTGCAATAGTAGCAATAGTTATAGAAGTAGCTGTAGTTGCATTAGTAGTAGTAGTAAAAGTAGTAGTAGCAATAGCAGTGGTTGTTGTGGTAGTAGGAGTAGTCTAAATTGCAGTAGTAGTAGTAGTAGCGGTAGTAGCAGTAGTCATAGTAGTCATAGTAGTAGCGGTAGCAGTCATAGTAGTAGTTGTAGTTGTGCCGGTGAGCAGTAGTACTAGTAATAGCGGATGTAGTTGTAGTAGTTGGAACTGTAGTAGCAGCAGTAGCAGTTATAGTAGAAGTAGTAGTACCAATAGTAGCAGTTGCAGCAGTAGTTGTAATATTAGTATTAGTGGCAGTAGTAGTAGAAGTGGTAGCAGTAGTAGTTGTTGTGGTAGTGGCTGAAGTGGTAGCAGTAGTAGTATTGCTAGTAGTAGTAGTACTAGTAGTAGTAGTAGTCATAGTAGTCATAGTAGTAGTAGTAGTACCAGTAGAAATAGTAGTAGAAGTAGCAGTTGTAGCAGCAGTAGCTATAGGAGGAGTAGTAGTAGTACTAGCATTAGTAGCAGTAGCAGTAGCAGTAGCTGTCGCAGTAGTAGTTGTTGTAGTAGCGGTTATCATAGTTGTAGAAGTAGTCGTAGTAGCAGTAGTAGCAGTAGCAGGAGTAGCATTAGTAGCAGTTGTTGTTGCAGTAGTAGATTTAGTACTAGTAGAAGTAGTAGCGGGAGTAGTAGCAGGAGTTGTAGTAGTAGTAGTAACAGTTGTAGAAGTAGCAGTTGTTGTACTAGTTGAAGAAGCAGTAGCTAAAGTAGCAGTAGCAGTAGTGGGAGTAGTGGCCATAGTAGCGATTATAGCAGAAGCAGTAGCTGTAGGATAAATAGCAATAGTAGCAGTTAATGTAGTAGAAGTAGTTGAAGTCATTGCAGTAGTCATGCTAGTAGTGGTAGTTGTAGTAGTAGTAGTATTAGCAGAAGTATTAGTAGTAGTTGTAGGAGTAGTAGTAATTCTAGTAATAATAGTTGTAGTAGTTACGTAGTAGTAGTAGTATTAGTAGTACTAGTAGTAGTAGTATTAGTAGTACTAGTAGTAGACATAGTAGTAATAGAAGCAGGAGTAGTTGTAGTCGCAGTAGTAGTAGTAAAAGTAGCAATTGAAGTAGTGGAAGTAGTCATAGTAGTAGTAGTAGTAATAGTTATAGTAGCAGTAGTAGTAGTACGAGTAGCGATAGCAACAGAAGTAATAGTAGTAGTAGTGGTAGTAGCAGTACTAGTGGTCGTTGAAGTAGTAGTAGTAGTAGTAGTCGTATTAACAGTAGCTGTAGATGTAGTAGGAGTTGTAGTTGTAGTAACACTAGTAGAGGAAGTAGTCATAGTAGAAGTAGTAGTAGTTGTGGTAGTAGTAGTAGTACTAGTAAGTGTAGTAGTAGTATTAGTAGTAGTAGCAGCAGTAGCAGTAGTAGTTGTTGTTGTTGTTGTTGTGGTAGTAGTAGTAGGAGTAGTAATAGGAGTAAGGTTAGTAGTAGAAATAGCAGCAGTAGCAGTAGTAGTAGTAGCAGTAGTAGTAGTAATAGTAGTAGTCGTACTTGTTGTAGTAGTAATATTATTAGTTAATGTGGAAGAAGCAATATCTAACGGAGCAGTAGTAGTAGTAGGAGTAGTGGGTATAGTAGCCATAGTAGCATAAGTAGTATTTGTGACAGACATAGTTAATGTCATAGAAGTAGTAGTAGTTGTTGTAATAACAGTGGAAGCGGTAGTAGTAGTTGTAGTAATATTAGTATTAGTCGTAGTTGTAGTTGCAATAGAAGAATTAGCAGTAGTAGCAATAGTAGTAGTAGAAGAATTACTAGCAGTAGTAGTTGTAGTGGATGTAGCAATGGTTGTAGCAGTTGTTATTATTGTAGATGCAGTAGCCATGTATTATCAATAGTAGTAGCAACTATATTCGCAGTAGGAGCAGAAGTAGTAGTAGTAGTTGTTATTATTGTTGTATTAGTAGTAGCAGCAACATAAGAAATAGCAGTTGTAGTAGAACTTATAGTAGTAGTAGCAGTAGTTGTAGCAGTAGTAGTAGTAGAAGAAGTAGTAGTAGTAGCCGCAGCGATAAGAGTAGCAGTAGTAGTAGCGGGAGTAGTAGAAGTAGCAGTAGCAGTAGTAGTGGTATTAGCAACAGTAATAGTTGTAGTAGAAGTAGCAGTAGCTAGCATAATTATAGTAGTAGTGGTAGTTGCAGTAGTAGTGGTATTAGTAACAGTAAAATTTGTAGTAGCAGTAGCACTAGTAGTAGCTGGTAGTGGTTGTAGTAGTAGTTACCATTGTAGTTCTAGTAGTTGTTGTTGTAGTAGTAATAGCAGTAGGAGTAGTATTAGTAGTCATAGAAGTTATAGTTGCAGTAGTAGTAGTAATAGTAGTCATAGTAGTAGTAGTAGTAGTAGTAGTGGTAGTAGTAGTTGCAGTAGTAGCAACAGCACCAACAACAGAAGTAGTAGTAGTAGTAGTTGTTGTTGTTGTTGTTGTAGCAGTAATCGCAGTGGTAGTAGTACTAATTGTTGTTGTAGAAGTAGTAAAGTGTAGTATCATTAGTAGTAGTAGTAGTAGTAGTAGTAGTAGTAGTAGTAGTAGTAGTAGTGGTAGTACTAGTAGTAGTAGTACTAGTAGCAACTGCAGACGCAACAACAATTGTAGTTGTAGTTGCAGTAGTAGTAGCAGTCATTATATTAGTACCCACAGTAGTTGTGATAGTTGTAGTAGTTGCAGTGGTAATAGTAGTAGAAATAGTAGCCGAAGCAGTACTAGTAGCAACAGCAGCAGCAGCAGTAGGAGTAGTAGTAGTAGCAATGGTAGTATCAGTAGTAGCAGTAGCAGCATTAATGGCAATAGTAGTAGCAGCAGTAGTAGTAGTAGTAGTTAGACTAGTAGTTGTATTAGTAATAATAATAGTTGTAGCAGTAGAAGCTGCAGTAGTAGTAGTAGTCGTAGTAGCTATAGTTGTAGTTGTAGCACTAGTAATTGTAGTAGTAGTAGGATTAGCAGTAGTCGTGGTAGTAGTAGTCATGTTAGTTATAGTAGCAGGAGTAGTAGTAGTAGTAGTCGCAGTAGTAGTAGTTGTTGTAGTAGTTGCAGTAGTAGAGTAGTAGTAGTTGTAGTAGTAGTTGTTGTTGTTGTATTGGTAGCAATAGTAATTGTAGCAATAGTAGTAGTAGTAGGAGTAGTAGTAGAAGTAGTAGTATCTGTAGTGGTTGTTGCAGTAGTAGTAGTAGTAGTAGTAGTAGTAGAAGTAGTAGTAGATGTAGTAGTAGTAGATGTAGTAGTAGTAGTAGTAGTAGTAGTAGAAGTAGTAGTAGTGGTTGTAGAAGTAGTAGAGTAGTTGTAGGAGTAGTAGTAGTAGTATTAGTTGTTGTAGTTGGAGAATTTGTGATAATTGTAGTAGTAGCAATAATAGTCTTTTTAGTAGGAGTAGTAGTGGCAGTAGGAGTAGTAGTAGTAGTCATAGGAGTTGTAGTAGTATTAGTACTAGTGATGGTTGTATTAGGAGTAGTTGTAGTTGTAGTAGTCGTAGTTGTAGTGGTAGTAACAATAGTAGTAGTAGCAGGAGTAGTGATAATTCTAGTAGTAGTTGTTGTAGTCGTCATGTGGTAGTCGTAGAAATAGTAGTAGTGGTCATAGTAGTTCATAGTAGCCAGAGTTGTTGTGGTCGTAGTACTAGTAGTAGAAGTAGCAGTAGTCATTGTAGAGAAAGTCATAGTAGTAGTCGTAGCAGTAGCAGTTGTAGTAGAAGTAGTAATAGTACGAGTAGTAGCAGCAGAAGAAGTAATCGCAATTTTAGTGGTAGTAGTAGTAGTAGTAGTAGTTGAAGTAGCAATAGTAGTAGCACTCGTATTAGGAGAGGGAGTAGATGTATTAGTAGTAGTAGTAGTAGTAGCATTAGTAATAGTAGTAGTTGTTGTTGTTGTTGTTGTAGTAGTAGTAATAGTAGTAGTAGTAAGTGTAGTAATAGGAGTAGTAGTAGAAGTAGTAGTTGTAGTAGTAGTAGTTGTTGTAGTGGTAGTAGTAATAGTAGTATTAGTAGTAGTTCGAGTAGTAGTAGTAGTAGTAGGAGTAGTAGTAGTAGTAGTAGGAGGAGTAGTAGTAGTAGTAGTAGTCATAATAGTGGTAGTTGTTGGAGTAGTAGTAGGAGGAGGAGTTGTAATAGGAGTAGTAGTAGATGTAGTAGTAGTAGCAGTAGTAATAGAAGCAACAGTAGTAGTAGTAGTAGCAGCGACAAAAGTAGTAGTCGTAGTAGTAGTAGTAGTAATAGTAAGAGTAGTAGAAGAAGTAGCAGTAGAAGTTGAACTAGTAGTAGTAGTAGTAGTAGTAGTAGGATTAGTAGTAGTAGAAGTAGTAGTAGTAGTTGTTGTTGTAGAAGCAGCAATAGTAGTAATAATTGCAGTATTAGTAATAATAGTTATTGTAGGAGTAGTAGTAACAATATTATTAATAGTAGTAGTTGTAGCAGTAGTTGTAATAGTAGTAGTAGAAGTAGTAGTAGTCGCAGTAGTAGTAGTATTATGAGTAGTAGTAGTTGCAGTAGTAGTAGTTGTTGTTGTAGTAGTAGTTATAGTAGTAGTAGTCATAGTAGTAGTAGTAGTAGTAGTAGTAGTAGTAGTAGTAGTAGTAGTACAAGTAGTAGTTCTAGTACTAATAAAAGTAGTAGTCGTAGTAGTACAAGTAGCTGTAGTAGTAGAAGTAGTAGTAGTAGTAGTAGTAGTAGTGGTAGTAGTAGTAGTAGTAGTAGTAGTAGTAGTAGTAGTAGTAGTCGTAGTAGTAATAGTAGTAGCAATTCTGGTAGAAGCAATGATAATAGTAGTAGGAGCTGTGGTGGTAGTAGTACTTGAAGAAGTAATAACAATAGTCAGTGTAGTTTTTGTTGTAGTAGTAGCCGTAGGAGTAATAGTAGTTGCAATAGGATTAGTGGTAGTAGTAGTAGTAGTAGCAATACTAGTAGAAGTTGTAGAGTTGTAGTAGTTGTTGTTATAGTTAAAGTAGTAGTAGTTTGAGCAGTAGCTGTTGTAGCAGGAGTAATAGCAACATGTGCAGGGGTTGTAGTAGTAGTAGCAGAAGTAGTAAAAGAAGCAGTTGTAGTTGTAATAGTAGTTATTATTATTGTAGTACTACTAGTAATAGGAGGAGTAGTAGTGGTGGTGGTGGTGGTGGTGGTAGTAGTAGTAGTATTAGTAGTAGTTGGAGTACTAATAGTAGAAGTAGTGGAAGTAGTGGAAGTAGTAGTAGTAGTAGTTGCAGTAGTAGTAGTTGTAGCAGTAGTAGTAGTTGCAACAACAATAATAGTAGTAGCAATAGCAACAGTAGTCGCACTAGAAGTAGTAGTTGTAGAGTAGCCATTATGCCAGTTGTAGATGTAGTAGTATTAGTAATTGTAGTTGTAGAAGTAGTATTAGTAGCAGTTGTTGTAGTAGTAGTAGTAATTGTAGTAGTAGTGGTAATAGTAGAGTAGTAGTAGTTGTTGTTGTAGCAGCCAATGCAGTGGTAGGAGTAGGAGAAGTAGTCAGTGTTGTTATTGCAATATTAGGTGTGGGAGAAGTAGTTAGAGTTGTAGTAGCAGTAGTAGGAGTAGGTTGTAGTAGTAGAAGTAATAGGAGTTGGAGTGGGTGTAGTTGTTGTATTACTACTACTGCTACTACTACTACTACTAGTAGCACAGCAGTAGTAGTTGAAGTAGTGGGCGTTGGAGTAGGAGTTGTAATAGGAGTAGTAATCATTGGAGTAGTGGAAGCAATAGTTGCTATAGGATTAGTGGCAGTAGTTGTAGTAGTTGTAGTAGTAGTAGAAGTAGTTGTAGTAGTACTAGTAGTACTAGCAGTAATAGTACGTCAGAGTAGGAGTAGGAGTAGGAATGGTAATAGAAGTAGTGATAATAGTAGTAGTATCCATAGCAAAAGTAGTAGTAGTAGCAATTGTACTAGTAATAGAAGTAGTAGTAGTTGTAGTTGTAGTAGTAATAGTCGTAATAGTAGTAGTAGTAGATGTTGCAGCCGTAGTAGTACCAGAAGAAGTAGAAGTAGTAGTAGTAGTAGCAGTAGTAGTTGTAGTAATAGTCGCAATAATAGTAGCAATAGCAGTAATATTAGTAGTAGTGGTAGTAGTGGCGGCAATAATAGTAGCAGTAGTAGTAGCATCAGCAACATTAGCAGAAGTAGAAGTAGTAGCTCTTGTAGTGGCAGCAACAGCAACAGCAGCAGCAGCAGTAGTAGCAGCAATAATAGTAGTTGGAGTTCTAGTAGTTGTAGTACTTGTGGTACTAATAACAGTGGTAGGAGTAGTAGCTGCAGTAGTAGTAGTAATAGCAGCAATACTAGTAGTAGTAGCAAAATGAGTAATAGTAGTTGCAGTTAGAGTGGTAGTAGTAGAAATAGTAGTAGTACTAGTAGTAATAGTAGCAGTAGGCGCAGTTGTAGTAGTAGAAGGCCATGCAGTCGTAGTTGAAGCAGCAGTCCTTTTAGCAATAGTTATAGCAGTAGGAGTAGAGGTTATAGTAGAAATGGCTATAGTAGTAGTAGTTGTTGTTGTTGTAGCGACAGTAGTAGTAGTAGTAGTGCTAGTAGTAGTAGTATTAGTAATAGCAGTAGTACTAATACTAGTAGTATTAGACGTATTAGAAGTAATAGTATTAGTAGCTATAGTAGTAGTAGTAATAGTAGTAGTAGTAGTTATTGTAGTTGTAGTTCTAGTAGTATGAGTAGTAGTAGTAGTAGTAGTATTAGTTGTAGCATTAGGAGTAGTAGTAGTAGAAGAAGAAGAAGTAGCAGCAACAGCATTAGTAGTAGTAATAGTAGTCGGAGAAGTATTAGTTGTAGGAGTCGTAATAGTAGTAGTAGTATTTGTAGTAGTAGTACTTATTGGAAATGAAACAGCAGTAGTAGGAGTAGTCATAGCAGTATTAGTAGTACTAGAAGTTGTAATAGTAAGAGTTCGAGTAGTTGGAGTCATAGATGTTGTAGTAGTAGTTGGAGTAGAAGTAGCTGTAGCAGTTGTAGTTGTAGCAGCAATGGTAGTATTGTAGTAGCCGAAGTAGTAGTTGTAGTAGTTGTTGTAGTTGTAGGAGTAGTAATAATAGCAGCAGTAGTAGTGGTAAAAGTAGTACTAGTAGTTGTTGTTGTTGTAGTAGTGGGAGGTGGAATAGTAGTAGTTGTAGATGGAGTAGTAGTAGTAGTAGTAGTAGTAGTAGTAGCAGCAGCAGTAGTAGTAGTAGTAGTAGTAGTAGTAGTAGTTTTAGCTTTAGGAGTAGCAATAGTAGTAGTAGTATTTGTAGTAATAATAGTAGTAAATGTAATTTTAGTGGTAGTAGTAGGAGTAGTAGGAGCCGTACTAATAGTATTTGTCGTTGTAGTAGGAGTTGGAGTAGTCGTAGTTGTAGTGGTGGTAGTAGCATTAGTAGTAGTAGTAGTAGTAGTGGTAGCAGTAGTAGTAGTAATGTTAAAACCAGTGCTAGTAGTATTAGTATTAGTTGTAGCAGTAGATATTGTAGCCAAAGTAGTACTAGTGGTAGTTGTAGTGGCAATAGCAGCAGCCGTAGTTGTAGATGTAGTAGTTGTAGTTGTTGTTGTTGCAGTAGTAGTAGTAGTAGAAGTAGTATTAAGTAGTAGTCGTAGTAACAATAGTAGTAGTAGTAGCAGCAGCAATAATAGTAGTAGCAGCAATAGTAGTAGAAGCAATAGTAGAAGCAGCAGCAGCAGTAGTAGTACTAGATATATCAGATATTGAGTAGCATAGTAGCAGTAGTAGAAGTATTAGTAGTTGTAGTAGTAGGAGTTGTTCTAGTAGTAGTAGTTGTTGTTGTTGTAGTAGCAGTAGTAGGAGTAGGAATAGGAGTAGTAGTAGTAGTAATAGTATAGGTAGTAGTAGTAGTAGTGGTAGTAGTAGTATTAGGAGCAGTAGTAGAAGTAGTAGTAGTTGTAGGAGTAGTAGTAGGAGTAGTAGTGGTAGTAGGAGTAGGAGTAGTAGTAGGTGTAGGAGTAGTAGTAGCAGTAGTAGTAGTAGGAGTAGTAGTAGCAATAGTAGGAGTAGGAGTATTAGAAGGAGTTGGAGTTGTATGAGTAGTAATAAGAGTAGTAGTAGCCATCGTTGGAGTAGGAGTCGTTGTAGGAGGAGGAGTAGTAGTAGTAGTAGGAGTCGGTGCTGTGGTAGTAGTAGTAGCAGTAGGACGAGGCGTAGTTGTCGTAGTAGCAGTTACAGTAGTAGATGTATTAGTAGTAGTAGGAGTTGTTGTAGTTGTAATAGTAGTTGTTGTTTTAGTAGTAGTAGGAGTAGGAGTAGGAGTGGTAGTAGTAGTAGTTGTTGTTGTAGTAGGAGTAGGAGTAGGGTTAGTATTAGGAGTAGTAGTATTAGGAGTAGGAGTAGTAGTAGGAGGAGTAGTAGTTCGAGTAGCAGTAGGAGTAGTAGTAGCAGTAGGAGTAGTAGGAGTAGTAGTAGGAGTAGTAGTAGTAGGAGTAGGAGTAGTAGTGGGAGTAGGTGTAACAGTAGTAGGAGTCGGTGTAGTGGTAATAGTAGTAGGAGTAAGACAAGGTGTAGTTGTCATAGTAGCAGTTGTTATAGTAGTAGTAGTAGGAGGAGTAGTAGTAGTAGAAGTAGTAGGAGGAGGAGGAGGAGATGTAGTTGTAGTAGTGGGATGGGAGTAGGAGTTGTAGTAGGAGTAGTAATAGTTGGAGAAGTAGTAGCAGTAGCAGTAGTAGTCGTAGTAGATATAGTTGTAGTAGTGGTAGAAGTAGTAGTAGTTGTTGTAGTAGACTTAGTAGTAGTAGTAGTATAGTAGCAATAGGAGTAGCAGTAGTAGTTGTAGGAGTAGTACTAATAATAGTAGTAGTTGTTGTTGTTGTAGTAGTAGTAGTTGAAGTTGTAGCTGTGGTAGTAGTAGTAGTGGTGGTGGCAGTAGCAGCAGTAGTAGCAGTAGTGCTATTAGTAGCAGTTGCAGTAGCAATAGTAGTAGAAGTGTTAGTTATAGCAGTCGTAGCAGCAGCAGCATTAGTAGTTGTTGTCTTAGCCGCCATGGGAGTAGTAGTAGCACCAGCAACTGCCGAAGTAGTAGTAGTTGTAACAATAGTTGGTGTTGTGGTAGTAGTAGTACTAGTAGTAGTTATAATAGTAGTCAGAGTTGTGGTAGTTCAAGAAGCAGTAGTAGCGGTAGTAGTATTACTTGTAGTAGTTGCAGTAGTAGTAATAGGAACTATAATAGTAGTAGCAGAAATCGTAGTAGTTGTAGCAGTTGTAGTAGTAACTGTAGGAGTCATAGTAGTTGCAGTAGAGTAGTAGTAGTGGTAGTAGAAGCAGCGGCAGAAGTAGTAGTAGTAGCATTAGGCGTAGTAGTGATAGTAGAAGTTGTAGGACTGGAAGTATTAGTACTTGTAGTTTAAGCAATATTAGTTGGAGCAGAAATAGTTGAGCTGGAGTAGTAGCATAGCAGTAGTGGTTGTAGTGTTAGAAGTAGTTGGAGTATTAGTAGTAGTACTAATAAGAGTTGTAGTAGTAGATGTTGTAGTATTAGTAGTATAAGTAATAGTAGCAGTAGAAGTCGCAACAATAGTCGTAGTAGTGGTAGCAGTAGTAGTAGTAGTGATAGTAGCCATAGCAGCAGTAGTAGTAGTAGTAGCAGCCGCAGTAGTAGTAGAAGTAGTAGCAACAGTAGTTGCGGTAGTAGTTATAGCCCTAGTAGTAGTAGTTGTAGTCATCGTAGTTGTAGTAGTAGCAGGTGTAGCAGTAGCGATAGCAGTTGTTGTCGTTGTAGTAGCAAGAGTAGTATTGCAAATAGTAGTAGTCATCGTGGCAATAGTAGATGTAGGGGTAATAGTAGTAGTAGTAATAGTAATAGTAGTAGTTGTAACAACATTAGTAGTAGCGATAATAGTAGCAATTATAGCAAGAGTACTAGTAGCAGTAGTGACAGATATAGTATTAGTTGCAGTAGTAGCAGCTGCAGTAGCTGTTATAGCAGTCGTAGTAGTAGTGGTATTACTACTACTCATAGTAGCAGTAGAAGCAGTTGCAGTAATAATAGTAATAGTAGTAGTAGCAGCAACAGCAGCAGAAGTAGTAGTTGTTGTAGTAGTGCTACTAGTAGCAGTACCAAAAGTAGTGGTAGTAGGAGCAATAGTAGTAGCTGCTGTGGTAGTAGTAATGGGATTAGTAGTATTAGCAGTAGTCCTAGCAGCAGCAGTAGTGGCTGTTGTAATTGTAGTAGTAGTAGTAGTAGTCGTGGTGGAAGTAGTAGTAGTAGCAGTCGAAGTTGTAGTAGTTGTAGTAGTTGTAGTACTAGTAGTATTAGTGGTCGAAGTTATAGTGGTAGCAGTCGTAGTAGTACTAGTAGTAATGGTAGTAATTGTAGTATTACTAGTAGTTGTAGCAGCAGCAGTAGTAGCAGCAGCAAGAGTAATAGTAGTACTAGTAGTAGTAGTTGTTGTAGCAATAATAGTAATAGTAACAGTAGCAGCAGAGTAGTACCAGTAGTAGTAATAGAAGCAGTAGCAATAATAGTAGCAAATGTAATAGTAGCAGGAATAGGAGTAGCAGTTGTAGTAGGTGTACTTGTAGTTGTAGCAGCAGTAATAGTAGTGGCAGAGGCGGCAATGGTAGCAGCGGTAGCAGCTGCAATACTAGTAGCAGTTGTAGTGTTGCAGAAGTAATAGTAGAAGCAGCTACTGCAACAGTAGCTGTTGTAGTAGTTGTAGTGGTAGTACAAGTAGTACTAGAACCAGAAGTAGTGGTAGTAGTAGTAGTAGAAGTAGCAGTAGCAGTAGGGGCAGTAGTAGTTGTAGTAAAAGCAATGCTAGAAGTAGTAGTTGTAGTGAAAATAATAGTTGTTGCAGCAGTAGTGGTAGTAGTAGCTGTAGTAGTGGTAGTAGTAGCAATTTTTGTTGTAGTTGTGGTAGTAGAAGTAGGAGTAGTAGTAACATTTGTAGTAGTAGTAGTAGTAGTAGCAGAAGTCGTAGTAGTAGTAATAGTAGTATTAGTAGTAGTAGCAGTAGTAGAAATAGTAGTAGCAGCAGTAGTAGTAGTAGCAGCTGCAGTAGTAGCAGAAATTATTATTGTAGTAGCAGTAGAAGTAGTAGTAGTAGCTGTAGTAGTACTAGTCATCATAGTAGTAGTAAGAATACTATTAGTAGTTGTAGTTGTAGTAGGACCGTAGTAGTAGTAGTAGTAGTAGTAGTAGTAGCAGTAGGAGTTGCAGTAGCCCTGATAGTAGTAGTAGTAGCCATGATAGAAGTAGTACCAGCTGGAGTTGCGGTGCTAGTAGTGGCAATAGTGGAAGTAGCAGTAGTAGTAGTAGCAGTATTAGTAATAGAAGTAGCAAAAGGGGCAGTAGTATTAATAGCAATAGTAGTAGTAGCAGCAGAAGCAACAGTAGTTATAGAAGCCATAGGAGTAGTTGTAGTTGTCCTAGTAGTAGTAGTAGTAGCTTTAGTAGTAGCACGTTTAGTAGCTGTAGGAGTAGCATTAGTAGTAGTTGTGGCAGTAGTAGTTGTAGGAATTGTAGTAGTAGCAGTAGATGTAGTAGCTATAGTAGTAGTTGTAGTGGTAGGATCAGAAGTTTAACTAGCCATAGTCATAGTTGTAGTTTTAGTAGTTGTTGTAGTAGTAGTCATAGTAGTAGTTGTAGTAGTTGTTGTAGTAGTAATAGTAGAAGCAGAAGTAGTAGTAGTAGTAGTAGTAGTAGTAGTAGTAGTAGTAGTATAGTAGTAGTAGTAATAGTAGTAGTAGGGGGAGGAGGAGGAGGACGAGGAGGAGTAGGAGTAGTAGCAGAAGCAGTAGCAGCAGTAGAAGTAGTTGCAGTAGCATTAGTGGTCTTCCCAGAAGTAGTAGTACAAGTAGTTGTAGTAGTAGTAGCAGTACTAACAGCAGCAGTAGTAGTAGTAGCTTTCTTAGTAGTAGTTGTAGTAGTATAAGTTGCAGCAACAGTAGTAGTAAAAGTAGTAGTAGTAGCAGTAATACCAGCTATAATAGTTGTTGTAGTAGTAAATATAGGAATAGAAGCAGTAGAAGTAGCACTAGTAGTAGCAGTAGAAGTAGTTGAAATAGTAGTAGTTGTTGTAGTAGTAGCTGGTGTAGTAGTAGCAGTAGCAACAGTAGCTGGTGTAGTAGGAGTTGGAGTAGTAGAAGTAGTAGCAGTAGAAGCATATAAAGCAGGAGTAGTGGCCGGAGTAGTTGCAGTAGATGCAGTACAGTAGCTGTAGCTGTAATAGCAGTAACATTAGTGGCAGTAGCAATAGTAGCAGTAGTAGTAGCATTAGTTGCAGCAGTGGTAGCAGCAGCAGCAACAGTTGTAGCAGTGGTAGCAATAGTAGCAATAACGATATTAGTAATAGCAATTGTAGTAGTAGCTATAGCAGTAGTAGTAGAAATATTCGCAGTAGCTTTGGATGTAGTAGTAGCAAAAGTGACAGTAGTAGCAATTGTAGTTGCCACCGTTGCCGTAGCAATCAGAGTACGAGAGGTAGTAGAAGTTACATACGTAGCTGTGGTAGTAGTAGTAGTAGTAGTAGCAGTTGTAGTAGAAGCACTAATAATAGAAGCCAAAATACTACCAGTAGCAGTAGCATTAGTAGTAGTTGTAGTAGTAGCCGTAGTAGCAATAGTACTAGTAGTAATAGTAGTAGCAGTAGCAGTAGCAGTAGAAAAAGTAGTTGCAATAGAAGAAGTAGAAGTGGTAGTAGTAGCAACAGTAGTCGCAGTACCAGCAGGAGTAGTAGGAACAGAAGCTGTAGCAGTAGCAGTAGCAAACGTATAATTAATAGTAGTAGTAGTTGTTGTAGTAGCAGCATCAACAGTAATTGTAGTAGTAGTAGTAGCAGTAGTAGTAGTAGTGGAAGTAGAAGTAGCAGTAGGCATAGTTATAGTAGTAGCAATAGTAGTAGTACTAGTAGCAATAAAAGCTATAGTAGTAGTAGTAGTAGGAGTAGTACTAGTAGCAGTAGTTGTAGTAGCAGCAAAAGTAGCAGCAGTAGCAGTAGTTGTAGTAGTAGTCCCTATAGTAGTACGGGTAATAGTTGGAGTAGTAGTAGTAGTTCCTTTAGTAGTATCGGTAGTAGTTGCAGTAGTAGTAGTTGTAGAAGTAACAGTAGTCGTAGTACTAGCTCCAGTAGTAGTAGTGGTCATAATAGTCGTAATGGTAGTAATAGTAGTAGTTGTAGTAGTAGTAGTAGTAGTAGCAGGTGTAGTACTTGTAGCAGTAGTAGTAGCAGCAGAAGTAGTAGCAGTAGCAGTAGCAGTAGTTGTATTAGTAGTAGTGGTATAAATAATAGTAGTAGTAGTAGTAATTGTTGCTATTGTTGTAGTACTAGTAGTAGTAGTTGTTGTTGTTGTTGTTGTAGCAGTAGTAGTAGTTGTTGTTGTTGTTGTTGTGGTAGTAGTAGTTGTTGTAGTTGTAGTAGTACTAGTTACAGTAGTAGTAGTAGCAGTAGTTGTAGTAGTAGTAGTTATAGTAGTAGTAATAGTAGTAGTAGTAGTTTGAGAAGCAGTATTAGTAGCAGCTATAGTGGTAGTAGAAGTAGTTATATTAGTAGTACCGGCAGTAGTTGTAGTGGTAGCAGTAGTAGTATCTGTAGCAGTAGCACTATCTCCTGTAGTAGTAGTTGTAGTAGTAGTCATAGTGGTCGAAATAGTTGTTGTTATTATAGTAGTAATATTAGTAGTTGTAGTTGTAGGTGTAGTAGAAGCAGTAGAAGTTATGGCATACGTAGTAGATGTATTAGTAGCAGTAGCAGTAGCATATGAAGTAGAAGAATTAGTTGTTGTAGAAGTAGTCATACTAGTAGAGTAATAGTACTACCCACAGTCGTAGCAGCAGGAATAGTAGTAGTATTTGTAGTAGTTGTTGTTCTATAAGTACTGCAAGTAGTAGCATTAGTAGTTGCAGAAGTAGTAGTATTCGTAGTAGTAGTAGTATTCGTAGTAGTAGTAGTAGAATTAGTGGTAGTAGTAGTAATAGTAGTAGTAGCAGCATTAGTTATAATAGTTGTAGTCGCAGCAGCAACAGCAGAAGTAGTAGTTATAGTAGTAGTATTAGTAGTAATTATAGTAGCAGTCATAGTGGCAGAATTAGTTGTAGTAGCAGTGGTAGTAGCAGTAGAAGAACTAGCAGGAGTAGTAGTAGTAGCAGCAGCAGTAGTTGCAGTAGTAGTGGTAGCAGTGCCAAAAGTAGTAGCAGTAGCAGCAGTAGTAGTAGCAGTAGTAGTAGTATTAAGAGCTGCAACAGCAGCAGCAGTAGTTGTAGTAGAAATAGGAGTGGTAATAGTACTAGTTGTAGTTGTTGTAGTACTAATAGTAGTAGTAGTGGTTGTAGTGGTTGTAGTAGTAGTAGTTGTAGTAGTAGTAGTAGTAGTAGTAGTAGTAGTAGTAGTAGTAGTAGCAGCAGCAGTACTAGTGGCAATAGTAGTAGTAGTAAAAGTAGTCATAATGGTAGTAGTACTAGTAATAACAGTAGTTGTAGTAGTAGAAGCAATAGACGTATTAGTAAAAATTGTAGCAGTAGTGGTAGCAGTTGTAGTAGTAGTAGTAATAGTAGTAGTAGTAGTAGTAGTAGTAGTAGTAGTAGTAGTAGTAGTAGTAGTAGTAGAAGTAATAGAATTAGTAGTAGTCATAGAAGAAGAAGAACTTGCAAAACTAGTGGTAGTGGTAGCAGCAGTGATAGGCAGCATAGTAGTAGTAGTTGCCATAGTAGTAGTAGCTAGAGTAATAGTAGCAGTGGCAGTAGTAGTAGCTGTTGCAGAAGTAGCAGTAGTACTTGCACAGGAAGTAGTAAGAGAAGTAGTAACAATAGTTGTAGCAGTCATAGTATTAGAAGTAGTAATAGTAGTTGTTGTTGTTATTGTAGATTTAGTTGCGATAGTAGCAACAGTTACAGTAGTTGCAGTAGTAGCTTGAGTTGCAGCAGTTATCATGGTGGGAGTAGCAGTTGTTGTAGCAGGAGTCATAGCAGTAGGAGTAATAGTAGTAGAAGAAGTAGCAGTAGCAATAGTAGAAAAACTAGTTGTAATAGTAATAGTATTAGTAGTGATAGTAGCAGTACTAGTAGTAGAAATCACAATAATAGTAGTTATAGCAGCAGTAGTAACTGCATTAGTAGAACTAGTGGTAGTAGTGGTAGTAGTAGCAGTGGTAGTAGTGGTAGTAGTACTAGTGGTAGTAGTGGTAGCAGTACTAGTGGTAGTAGTGGTAGTAGTAGTAGTACTAGTACTACTAGCAGTAGTACAAGTCAAAAGTAGTAATTGTTATAGTAGTAGTAGTAGCAGCAGTAGTAGTAATATTAGTAGCAGTAGTAGTCGACGATGAAGTAGTAGCAGTTGGAGTAATTACAGTTGCAATAGTTATACTAGCAAAAGTAGTAGTAGAATTAGCTGTAGTTGTAGTAGCAGTAGAAGTAGTACTAGCTGTAGTGGTAGTATTAGTAGCACTACTAGTAGTAGTTATTGTAGTGGGAATTGTAGCAGCAGCAGCCGTAGTAGTTGATGTAGTTGTAGAAGTAGAGGTTGTTGTTGCTGTAGTAGTAGTGGTTGTGTTAGTAGGAGTAGTGGTACTAATAGTAGTAGTAATAGTAGTAGTAGTAGTATTTGAAGTATTAGTAGCAGTAGTAGTAGTAGCGATAGTAGTAGTACTAGAAGAAGTAGTAGTAGTTGGAGCAGTAGTAGTTGTTGTTGTTGTAGTAGTAGAAGTATTAGTAGCAGTAGTAGTTGTACTAGAAGTAATAGTAGTAGTAGTAGTAGTATGTGTAGTAGTAGTAATAATATTACGAGTAGTAGTATTAACAGGTGCAGTAGTTGTAGTATTACTAGCAGTAGTAGTTGTCACAGTAGTAGTAGTTGTTGTTGTGTAGTAGTAGTAGTAGTATAGTAGTAGTACAAGTAGTAGTAGTAGTAGTAGTAGTAGTAGTAGTAGTAGTAGTAGTAGTAGTAGTAGTAGTAAGTAGTAGTAGTAGTTAGTAGTAGTAGTAGTAGTAGTAGTAGTAGGTAGTGTAGTAGTAGTAGTAGTAGTAGTAGTAGTAGTAGTAGTAGTAGTAGTAGTAGTAGTAGTAGTAGTAGTAGTAGTAGTAGTAGTAGTAGTAGTAGTAGTAGTAGTAGTAGTAGTAGTAGTAGTAGTAGTAGTAGTAGTAGTAGTAGTAGTAGTAGTAGTAGAAGTTGAAGTAGGAATAGTTGTTGTAGTTGTTGTAGTAGAGTAGCAGTAATAGTAGTAGTAGTGGTGGTGGTAGCAGTAGCAATAGTTGTAGCAGTGGTAGTAGTATTAGTAGCAGTAGTAGAAGTAGTTGTAGTATCAGTAGTACTTGTTGTTGTAATAATAGTAGTAGTAGGAGGAGGAGGAGTAGTAGTAGTAGTAGTAGTGTTAGTAGTAGAAGTAGTAGTAGAAGTAGTAGTCGTCGGAGTAGCAGCAGCTATTGTAGTACTTGATGGAACAGCTGTAGCTGCAGTAGGAGCAACAGGAGTAGCAGCAGCAGTAGTAGTGTAGTTGTATTAGTAGCAGTAGCTGTAGTAGTAGTAGAAGTTGTTGTAGTTGTAGTAGTAGTAGTAGTGGTAGTGGTCGTAGCGATAATAGTAGTTGTAGAATACAAGTAGTAGTAGTAGTAGTAATGGGAGTTGTTGTTGTTGTTGTTGTTGTTGCAGTAGTAGTAGTAGTAGTAATTGCAATAGTAGTATTAGTTGTTTTAGAAATAGCAGTAGGAGTT
Organism: Trichopus zeylanicus subsp. travancoricus; assembly: GCA_005019695.1. Taxonomy (NCBI): domain Eukaryota; kingdom Viridiplantae; phylum Streptophyta; class Magnoliopsida; order Dioscoreales; family Dioscoreaceae; genus Trichopus; species Trichopus zeylanicus. The sequence continues at coordinate 31,411 of RXID01012319.1, forward strand.
AGAGTAGGAGTAGTAGTAGTGGTAGTAGAAGTTGTAGTAGTTGTAGTAGTAGTAGTTGTAGTTGTAGGAGTAGGTGTAGGAGTTATAGTAGGAGTAGCAGTAGTAGTAGTAGTAATATCAACATCCGAAGTAATAGAAGTAGTAGGAGCTGCAACTAAATGAGAATTTGTAGCAGTAGTAATAGTATTAGTGGTAAGAGTTGTTATAGCTACAACAAGAGCAACAATAGGAATAGCAGCGATAGTTGTTGTAGTAGGAGAAGGTAGCAGTATTAGTAGTAATAGTAATGGTAGCAGCAGCAGCAGACGCAGTAGCTATTTTAGTAGTAGTTGTATTAGTTATAGCTATAGTAGTAGTTGTTGAACTAGTAATAGAGGTATTGGTAGTAGTAGTAGTAGTAGCAATAGTTGTAGTAGTAGCAAGAGTAGTAGTAGTAGTAAGTGTAGTAGTAGTTGTAGCAGTAGTTATAGCAATAGGAGTTGTTGTAGTGGTAAGTGTAGAAGTAGGAGCAGGATTTGGAGTAGGAGTAACAGTAGTAGTAGAAGCAGGAGCAGGAGCAGGACTGGTAGTAGTTGTGGTAGTAGTAAGGAGTAGTCGAAGTAGAATTAGAAGGAGTAGGGGCTGTAGTTGTTGTAGTAGTAGTAGGAGGAAGTAGTAGTAGAAGAATGAGGAGTAGCTGTAGTATTTGTAGTAGGAGAAGTCATACTAGGCGCAGTAGAAGTAGGAGCAATAGTAGTAGTAGTAGTAGTTGTTGTTGTTGTAGTGGCAGTAGTAATAGTAGTAGTAGTGGTAGTAGTAGTTGTCTAGTAGTAGTTGTAGTAGAAGTTGTATGAGTAGTAGTAGTAGTAGGAATAGTAGTAGGAGTAGTAGTTGGTGTACTAGTAGGAGTTGTGGCAGTAGTTGTAGTATTACCAATAGTAGTAGTAGTAGTAGTAATAGCAGTAGTAGTAGCTATAGTTTTTGTAGTAGTAGTTGTGGTGGGAGCAATAGTAGTAGTGGTAACAGTAGTTCTAGTTGTTGTAGTAATGATAGTAGTAGTAGTGGTAGTAGAAGAAGTTGCAGCAATAGTAGAAGTAGTAGTAGTACAGGTAGTAGTAGCAGTAGGAGCGGCAGTGGTAGTAGTTGTGGCAGTAGTAGTAGTAGTAATAGTAGTTGTTGTTGTTGTAGTAGGAGTATTAGGAGTAGCTGTAGCCCTAGTAGTAGTAGTAGTAGCAACAATAGTAGTAGTAGTAGTTGTTGTTGTTGTTGTTGTTGTAGTAGTAGTAGTAGTAGTAGTAGTAGTAGTAGTAGTAGTAGTAGTAGTAGTAGTTAAAGTAGTAGTTGTAGTAGTAGCGAAAGTTACAGTAGTAGTAGTAATAGTAGTGCAATCTCTTCCTTAACCATCAGGGCGGTCTTTGGATCTAGTCTAGCACACAACCGAGTACTTTTAGTAGTAGTAGTAGTTGAAGTAGTAGTAGTAGTAGGAGTAGTAGTAGGAGTTGCAGTAGTAGTAGTAAAAGTAACTATTGTAGTTGTAGTAGAAGGAGTTGTGGTAGTAGTAGTAGTTATTGTAGTAATAGGAGTAGTAGTAGCTGCAGCAGTTAAAGAAGTTGCAGTAGTAATGGAAGTTATAGGAGTAGTAGGAGTTGTAGTTGGGGTTCTAGTAGTAGTTGTGGTAGTAGTAGTAGTAGTAATAGTAGTAGTAGTAGTCGTAGTTTTTGTAGTAGTAGTAGTGGTAGGAGTAATAGTAGTAGTAATAACAGTAGTTCTAGTTGTTGTAGTAGTGATAGTAGTAGTGGTAGTAGAAGAAGTTGTAGCAGTAGTAGAAATAGTAGTACTAGTAGTAGTATTGGTAGTTGTAGCAGTAGGACTGGTAGTATTAGTCGTAGTAGTAGTTGTAGTAGGAGTATTAGGAATAGATGTAGCCCTAGTAGTAGTTGTAGTTGTAGTTGTTGTTATTGTTTTAGTAGTAGTAATAGTTGTTCTCGTTGTTATAGTTGTGATAATTGTAGTAGTGGTAGTAGAAGAAGTTGTAGCAGTAGTAGAAGTAGTAGTAGTAGTAGTAGTAGTACAGGTAGTAGTAGCAGTAGGATTGATAGTGGTAGTAGTTGTGGCAGTATTAGTAGTTGTAGTCGTAGTAGTAGTAGTAGTTGTTGTTGTTGTAGTTGTAGTTGTAGTACTAGTAGTAGTTATAGTTGTAGTTGTAGTAGTAGTAGTACTAGTAGTAGTACTACTAGTAGTAGTAGTTGTAGTAGTTAAAGTAGTAGTTGTAGCAGTAGCAAAAGTTGCAGTAGTAGCAGTAATTGTAGTGCTAGTAGTAGTAAGAGTAGTTGTTGTAGTAGTAGGAGTAATAGTACTCATAGTAGTTGTTGTCGTAGTAGTGGTAGTACTAGCAGTAGTAGCGGCAGTAGTAGAAGCAGTAGTTGAAGTAGTAGCAGTAGTAGGAGTAGTAGTAGGAGTATCAGTAGTAGCAGTAAAAGTAACTGTAGTAGCAGTAGTAGAAGGAGTTGTAGTTGTAGTAGTAGTTATTGCAGTAATAGGAGCAGTAGTAGTTGTAGGAATAGCAGCAGCAGCAGCAGTAGCTATAGCAGTTAAAGAAGTTGCAGCAGTAGTGGAAGTAGTAGGAGTAGTAGTAGTAGTAGGAGTAGTAGTAGGAGTAGTAGTTGGGGTACTAGTAGTAGTTGTGGTAGTACCAGTAGTACTACAAATAGTAGTAGCAGTTTTGTAATAGTAGTAGTAGTAGCCATTGTTTTTGTAGTAGTAGTTGTGATAGGAGTAATAGTAGTAGTAATAGGAGTTCTAGTTATTGCAGTAGTGATAGTAGTAGTAGTAGCAGCAGCAGCTGCAATAGTAGTTGGACTAGTAATAGTAGCAATAGGAGTAGTGGTAGCAGTAGTTGTAGCCGTAGTAGTACTACTAGCAATAGTAGCGAAAGTAGTAGTTGTTGTTGTAGTTGTAGTAGTTGCAGTAGTAGCAATAGGAGTAGTGGTAGCAGTAGCTATAGCCGTAGTAGTACTACTAGCAATAGTAGCGAAAGTAGTAGTAGTTGTTGTAGTTGTAGTAGTTGCAGTAGTAGTAGTAGTAGTAGGGGTAGCAATAGTAGAGTGGTAGTAGCAATAGTAGTAGCAATAAAAGTGGTAGCAGAAGCAATAGTAGTAGCAGCAGAAGTAGCAGTTTCAGACGTAGTAGTGGTAGCAGCAGTAACAGTTGTAGTAGAAGTAGTAATGGCAGTAAGAGGTGTAGTAGTAGCAGAAGGAGGAGTAGTAGTTGTAGTAATAGAAGGAGTGAGAGTAGCTGCAGTATTGGTAGTAATAGTTGTGGTAGCAAAAGCAATCATAGTAGTAGTTGTAGTATTAGTAGTTGTAGTATTAGTAGTTGTAGAAATAGTAGTAGCAACAGTAGTAGTAGAAGGAGTAGCAATAGTGGTAGAAGTAGTTGTAGTAGCAGCAGTAGTAGTGGTAGTTGCAGTAGCAGTAGAGTAGTAGTAGTAGCAGCAGAAGTAGTAACAGTCAAAATAGAAGTAGTAGCAGTGTTAGTAGTAGTAGTAGCAATAGTAGTAGAAGTAGTAGTTGTATTACGAGTATTAGTAGCAGTAGGAGTAGTTGTAGTTGCAGTATGAGTGGGAGTGGTATTAATAGTGGTAGCAGAAGTGGTTGTTTTAGTAGTAGCAGCAGCAATAGTAGTAGTATTCGTAGTGATTGTAACAGTGGTAGTAGTTTTAGTAGCTGTGGTTGTAGTATGAGTGGCAGAAGCGTCACTAGCATTTGTATTAGTAGTTGTTGTAGTAGCAGTAGCAGCAGTAGTAGTAGTAGCAGTAGTAATAGTAGATGTAGTCACAGTAGCAGCAGTACTACTACTACTACTACTACTAGTAGTACTAGTAGTAGATGTAGTAGTAGCAGTAGTAGAAGTTGTTCTTGTTGTAGTAGTAGCTATCACAAAAGTTGTAGTAGGAGAGGCAGTAGTGGCAGAAGCATTAGTAGAAGAAATAGTAGTAGTAGCAGTGTTAGTAGTAGAATTGACAATAGTAGTAGTAGTAAAAGTAGTGGTAGTAGTAGTAATAGTAGTAGTAGTGATAGTAGTAGTAGTGGCAGTTGTTGTAGCAAGACGTGTAGTAGTAGTAGTCACAACAGTAGTAGAAGTGGTAGTTGCAGCAGTAGCAGTAGCAGCAGCAGTAGTAGTAGTAGCAGTAGTAACGATAGTAGTGGTGGTAGTAGTAGAAGCAGTAGTGCTAGGAGGAGTAGTTGGAATAGTAGTTGCAGTAGTAGTAGAAGTAGCACTAGGAGTAGTAGTAGTAGCGACAGTAGCAGTAGTTGTAGTAGCAATGGTAGTGGTAGTAGTAGAAATAGTAGATGAAGCCGTAGTAGTAGTAGCTGTAGTTGTAGGAGTAGTTGTAACAGTAATAGTTGTAGTGATATTAGTAGTAATAGTAGTAGCAGTAGTAATAGTAACAGTATTAATAGTAGTAGCAGTCGTTATAATAGTAGGAGTAGTAGTAGTATTAGTAGTAGTTGTAGTAGTTGTAGTAGGAGTAGCAGTAGGAGTAGTGGGAGCAGCAGAAGCAACAACGACAGTAGTAGTAGTAGTGGGAGTAGTCATAGTTGCAGTAGTTGTGCGAGGAGTAGTAGCTAGAGTAGTAGTGGAAGTAGTGGTAGTAGCTGTGATAGTAGTAGCTGTAGTAGGAGTTGTTGGAGTACTAGTGTCGAAGTAGTAGTAATAGTAGTAGTAGTAGTCATAGTAGTAGCAGTAGTAGTAGTTGCATTAGTAATACCCGCAGCAGGAGTAGTAATAGCAATAGTTTTAGGCGTACTAGTATTGGTAGCAATATAGGAGTAGTAGTAGTAGTAGCAGTAGTTGTTGCTATTGCAGTAGTAGCAGTAGCCTTAGTAGTAACAGCAATAGTGGTAGCAGACGCATTAGCAGTAGCATCAGTAGTAGCAGTTGCAGTTGCAACAGCAGCAGTAGTAGCAGTAGCAGTTGTAGTAGTATTAGGAGTAGTAGTTGTAGTAGCAGCAATAGTACTAGTAATAGTACCAGTAGTACCAGCAGTAGTAGTTTTAGTAATACTAGCAGTAGTAGCAGTAGCAGTTGCCATAGCTATAGGAGAAGCAGTAGTAGTTGTTATAGTAGTAGCAACAGCAGTTGTACTAAGAGTTTTAGTAGTAATGGTAGTAGTAGTAGTGGTGGTCGAAGTAGGAGTTTTAGTAGTAGTAGTAGAAGTAGCAGAAGCAATAGTAGTAGAAGTAGGAGTAGTATCAGTAGGAGTAGTATGAGTAGTAGTAATAGAAGTAGTAGTAGTAGTAGTAGCAGTGGTAGTAGTAGTAGTAGCAACAGTAGTATTTGTAGCAGTAGTAGTAGCGGTGGTTGTAACAATAGAAATAGTAGTAGTAGTGATAGTAGTTGTAGCCATAGTAGTAGATCTAGCAGTATCAGTAGTTGTAGTAGGAGTAGTAGTAGTTGTTGTTGTTGTTGTTGTTGTTGCAGTAGTAGTAGCCGTAGTAGTAGTTGTTCTTGTAGTATTGACAGTAGTAGGAGTAGTTGGTGTCGTAGTAGCAGCAGTTGTAGAAGTAGTAGTACGAGTAGTAGTAGAAGCAACATCAATAGTAGTAGTAGCTGCAGTAGTGGTCACAGTACTAGTAGAAGTAGCAGTAGTACTGGGAGTAGTAGTAGCAGTAGTAGTTGTAGCACTAGTAGTTGCAGCAGCAATAGTAGGAGTAGAAGCTGTAGTCGTAGTAGCTGTAGTAGTTGTAGTAGTGATAGAAGTAGCAGTAGTAGCAGCAACTATAACATTAGTTGCAGTAGCAGTAGTTGCAGTTTTAGTAATAGGAGAGGTATTAGTCGTAGCGATAGCAATATTAGTAGTAGTAGTGGTAGTTGTAGCCATGGTAGTAGTAGCGATAGTAGTAGTAGAAGCAGTAGCATTTGCAATAGTTGTGGCAGTAGTAGTAGTAGTAGCGCGAGTAGTCGTTGCAGGTGTAGTAGCAGCAGTAGTAGGATTTTACAGTAGCAGTCAAAGTAGAAGCAATAGTAGCAGTAGTAGCAAAAGCTGTATTTGCAGTAATACTTGTAGTAGTTATTATTGTTGTTGTAGCAGCAGTGGTAGTAGTAGGAGTTGTAGTAGTAGTACTAGTAGCAGATGTCATTGCGGTAATAGAAGTAGCCATGGTAGCAGCAGTACAGTAGTAGTATTAGGTGCAGTAGCAATAGTAATAGTAGTAGCAGTAGCTATAGTAGCAGACGTAGTTGCAGTAGTTGAAGTTGTAGAAGTAGCAGCAGTAGTAGTATTAGCAGAAGTTATAGTAGTACTTCTAGTATTGACAGTAGCAGTAGCAGTTGCAGTAGTTGTAGAAGTACTAGTTGCAGTGCGAGTAGTAGTAGCAATAGCGGTAGTAGTTATAGGAGCAATAGTAGTCGTAGTAGTAGTAGTAGTATTAGTAGTAGTAGTAGTTGTAGTAGTAGTAGAAGTATTAGTAGTAGCAGTAGCAAAAATAGCAGCACTAGTAGTTGTAGTATTAGTACTTATAGTACTAACAGTAGTTCGGTAGTAGTAGCATTAGTAGTAGAAGTAGTAGTAGTAGTAGCAATAGTCGTTGCAGTAGTTACAAAATTAATAGTAGTAGTAGTAGAAGTGGCAGTAATCGGAGCAGAAGTAGTGGCATAAGTAGTTGAAGTAAATGTAGCAATAGGAGTAGTAGTAGCAGTAGTAATAATAGTCATAGTAGGAGTAGCAATAGTAGTAGTAGTAGCAGTAGCAGTAGAAGTAGCAGCAGTAGTAGTAGTAAGAGTAACAGTAGTAGCAGCAGTAGCAGTAGCAGTAGTAGTAGCAGTAGTAGTAGTAGTTGCGGTACTAGTTTGAGCAGTAGTTGTAGAAGTAGGAGTAGTAGTAGTTATTGCAACCGTGGCAATAGTAGTAGCATTAGCTATAGCAGTATCAGTAGTAGCAATAGTAGTAGCAGTAGCACTGTAGCCATAGTACTACTAGTAGTAGTAGTAATTATTGTTGTTTGTAGTCATAGTAGTGGTAGCAGCAGTCGTAGTAGTAATTGTAATAGTTGTAGTAGTTGCAGTAGTAGCAGTAGCTGTAGAGGTTGTAGTAGTAGCGGCAGTAGTAGTAGTTGCAGAACCAACGACAGCAGCAGTTGTAGTAGTAGCTGTATTAATAGCAGCAACAATAGTAGTAATATTAGTAGTAGTAGCAATAGTAGTAGCCGCAGTAGTAGATGTACTAGTAGTAGTAGTAGTAGTAGTAGAAGTAGTAGATGTATCAGTAGTAGCAGTGGTAGCATTAGTAGTTATAGTAGTAGCTGCCAAAGTAGTAGTAGCAGCAGCTACATGAGTAGTACTAGTAGTCATATTAGTTGTGAAAGTCGTGGTAGAAGTATTACTAGTTATAGTAATAACAGTAGTAGGAGTTATGGTAATTGTATTAGTACTAGTAGCTGATGTAGGAGTAGTAGCAACAGTAGTTCTAGCTATAGTAGTAGCAGTAGCGTATGTTGTAATAGTAGCTGTAGTAGTAGTAGGAGTAGAAGCAATTGTTGTAGTAGTTGTAGTAGTAGTAGCTATAGTAGTAGTAGCTGTAGTCATTTTAGTAGCTATAATAGTTATTGCTATAGTAGTATTAGTAGCAGTAGTAGCAGCAGTTGCGGAAGCAGTAGTAGTTATATTACTAGTAGCAATTGCAGTAGTAGTAATGGCAGTAGTAGTAGTAGTAGTCAAAGTAGTAGAAGTAGTAGTTGTTGTAGTAGTAGTAGTAGTAGTAGTAGTAGTAGGAGTAGCAATAGTAGCAGTAGTAAAAGTTGCAGTAGTAGCAGTGTAGCAGTACTTGTAGTCGAAGTAGCTATATTAGTAATAGCTGTAGTAGTAACAACAATAGCAATAGTCGTACTAGTGGTAGCAGTAACATTAGTAGATGTAGTAGTAGTAGTATTATGAGTAGTAGTAACAGTACGAGTAGTCGTGGTAGTAGTGGTAGTAGTAGTAGTAGTGGCAGCAGCATCAGCAGTAGCACTAGTAGCAGTAGTTGTAGTAGGAGCAATAATAGTAGTAGTAGCAGTTGGAATAGTAGTAGTGGTAGCAATAACAGAAGTAGTAGTGGTAATATTAGCAGTAGTTGTTACAGCAGAAGTAGTAGCAATTGTTGTAGCAATAGCAATAGTGGTATTAGTTGTAGCATTAGTAGTAGATGTAGTAGTAGTAGTAGTAGTAGTAGTAGTAGTAGTAGTAGTAGTCGGAGTAGCAGTAGTAGTTGCAACAGAAGTAGTAGTAGCGTAGTAGTATTAGTAATAGTAGCAATAGTAGTTGTAGTAGTAGTAGAAGCATTAGTAGAAGCAATAGTAGTTGCAATCGAAGTAGTAGTAGCGTAGTAGCATTAGTATTAGTAGCAATAGTAGTTGTAGTAGTAGTAGAAGTATTAGTAGAAGCAGTAGTAGTTGTAGTATTAATCATAGTTGTACTAGTAGTATTAGTAGTAGTAGAAGTAGTAGTAGTAGTATCATTAGTCATTGCAGAAGTCGTTGTAGAATTAGTAGTAGTAGTAGCAGCAACGATAGTAGCGTTAGTACTTGAACTAAAAATAGCAGTAGCAGTAGTAGTAGAAGTAGTAGTAGTAGTAGTAGTAGTAGTAGTAGTAGTAGTAGTAGTAGTAGTAGTAGTAGTAGTAGTGGTAGTAGTAGTAGTAGTAGTAGAAGTAGTAGTAATAGTAGTCGTAGCAATAGTAGTAGTAGTAGTAATAGCAGCAGTAGTAACAATAGTAGTAGTAACAGCAGTAGTTGCACTAGTAATAGTAGCAATATTATTTTGAGTAGTAGCAGTCGTATGAGCAGTAATACTTGTTGCTATAGTAGTAGTATTATTATAAGTAGTAATACTTATAATTGTAGCAATTGTAGCAGCAATAGCAGCCACTGTAGTAGTAGCAACAGTTTTAGTAGAGGCAGTAGCATTTGCAGTAATAGCATAAATAGCCACACTAGGTGTAGTAGTAGTAGTAGTAGTAACAGTAGCAGTTGCAGTAGTGCTAGATGTAATAGTTATGGTTGGGGTAGTAGTTGCAGTTGCAGAAGTAGTTATAGCTGTAGTAGTAGTAGTGGTAGTGGTGGTAGTAGTTGTAGTAGTAGTAGTAGCAGCATAAGTAGCAAAAGTAGTAGTAGTAGTAATAGTAGTATTAGTAGTAGTATTAGTAGTATTAGTAGTAGTTGTTGTAGTATTAGCAGCTGTAATGCTAATAATAGTTATAGCAGTAGAAGTAGTAGTAGCAAGAGTAGCGTTAGTCCTTGCAGAACTAGTTGCAGAATTAGTAGTAGTAGAGGCGGAAGTTGCAGTAGCTAGAGATGAAGTAGTGGCATAAGTAGTTGGAAGTAAAAGTACCAGTGGCAGCTGTAACAATTGCAGTAGTAGGAGTAGTTGTTGTAGCTGTGGTAGCAGGAGTAGTAGAACTAGTTGTAGTAGTAATAGCAGTAGTAGCAGCAGTAGTAGTAGCTGTAGTAGCTATAGTAGTAGAAGTAGTAGTAGTAGCATTAATACTAGCAATTGCAATAGTGATAGCTATTTTAGTAGTAGTAGCAGTACTAGTATGAGCAGTAGTTGTAGAAGTAGCAGTAGCAGCAGCAGTAGTATTTGTGCTAGAGCAATAGTAGTACTAGTAGTAGCAGCAGTAGTAGTAGGAGCTTCAGAAATAGTAGTTGTAGTAGTTGAAGTAGTTGGAAGAGTAGTATTCTCGTTAGTAATAGGCGCAGTAGTTATAGTTGTAGGAGTGTTGCGATCGGTAGTAGTGGTAGTAGTTATAGTAGTAGTAGTTGTAGAAGTAGCAATAGCAGAAGTAGCTATAGTAGTTGTAGTTGTAGCAGTAGCAATAGTAGTAGCAATAATCGTAGGAGTAGGAGTAGAAGAGCAGGATAGTACCAGTAGTAGTAGTAGTAGTAGTAGTAGTAGTAGTAGTAGTAGTAGTAATTGTTACCGTTGTAGAATTGCAGTAGTACCAGTAGTCATAGTAGTAGTTGTAGCTGTAGTAGTTGTAGTAGTAGCAGTAGTAGTAGAAGTTGCAGCAGTAGTAGTAGTTATAGTAGGAGCAATAGCAATACCAGCACCATCGAAAGTTGCAGTAGTAATAGTAGTACTAATAGCAACAACAATAGTATAATATTAGTTGTAGAAGTAGTAGTAGCAGCAGCAGTAGTAGATGTAGTAGTAGCTATAGTAGTAGTAGAAGCAGTACATGTAGCAATAGTAGTAGCAGTAGCATTAGTAGTTGCAGTAGTAGCAGCCATAGTAGCAGTACTAGTAGCAGCTACAAGAATAGTATTAGTAGTAACAATAATAGTAAGAGTTGTGGTAGTAGTAGTACTAGTAGTAGTAATAATGATAGTAGTAGTTGTAGTAGTAGTATTAGCAGCTATCATCGCAGTAGCAGTAGTAGTAGTAGTAGAGTTGTAGTGGTAGTAGTAGTAGTGCTAGAAGCAGTAGAAACAATCGCTGCAGCAGTAGTAGTGGTGGTGGTTTTTGTAGTAGGAGTTGCAACAATAGTCAAAGCAGCAGTAGTGGATGAAGTAGTAGTAATAGCAATAGTAGTAGTAGTTGGAGGTACAGTAGAAGCAGCAGCAACAGTACTAGTAGTTGTAGTAGTAGTAGCAGTACTAATGGTAGTAGGAGTTGTTGTAGTAGTACTTGTAGTAGTAGTGTTAGTATCAGTAGTAGTAGTAGCAGAAGAAGTAGCAGTAGTACTAGTAGTACTAGTAGTTGAAGCAGCAGTAGTGGTAGCTGTAATACTAGTAGCCATAGTAGTAGTAATAGGAAAAATAGTAAGAGTAGTTATAGAAGCAGCAGCAGCAACTATAATAGCAGTACTAGTAGTAATAGTAGTAGTAGTAGTAGTAGCAGCTGTAGTAGTAGTAGTTGTTGTTGTATCAGTTGTAGGATGAGAAGTAGTAGTAGAGACAGTAGTAGCAGTAGGAGGAGCAGAAGTAGTAGTAGTAGCTACAGCAGCAACAATAACAACAGGAGCAGAAGTAGTAGTAGTAGCTGCAGCAGCAACCACAGCAACAGGAGCAGTAGCAGCAGTAGTAATAGTTTTAGTGGTCATTGTAGTAGTACTGGTAGTTGTAGTAGTAGTAGCCGCAACAGCAGCAATAGTAGTCATAGTCGAAGAAGCAGCAGCAGCAGCAGCAGTACTATTAGTAGTGGCAGTAGTAGTAGGAGTAGTGGAAGTAGTACTAGCAATAGTAGTAGTAACTATAGTAGTAGTAGTAGTAGTAGCAGGTGGAGGAGTAGCAGAAGTAGTAGAAAAAGTAGCAATAGTAGTAGTAGTAGTAGCCGCAGCAGTTGTAGCAGTAGTAGTTGCAGCTGTAGCAAAAGCAGTAGCATTAGTCGCCGTACTAGTATTACTAGAAGTAGTAGCAGCAACAACAATAGCAGTAATAGTAGTAGTAGTCGTAGTAGTCACAGTAGCAGTAGTGGTAGCAGAAGTAGTAGAAGTGGTACTACTAGCAGTTGTAGTAGAAGCAGTCGCAGTAGTAGGAGTAGTAGTTGTAGTAGTAGTTGCAGTAGTAGTAGTAGTAGTTATTATAGTAGTTGTAGTAGAAGCAGTAGCAGTTGTAGATGCAGTAGTGGTAGTAGCAGTAGTAGTAGTAGTTGTAGAAGTAGTATTCGTAGTGGTAGTAGTAGTAGGAATAGCTGTAGTTTTAGCAGTAGCAGCAACAGCAGCAGTTGTCGTAGTTGGAGAAGTAGTAGCAGTAGTTGTTATTGTTCTAGAAGAAGTAGTTGCAGTATTAGTAGTAGTAGTAGCAGCAATAGTAGTAATAGTAGTAATAGTAGTAGTAGTAATAGTAGTAATAGTAGTAATAGTAGTAATAGTAGTAATAGTAGTAATAGTAGTAGTAGTAGCGGCAACAACAATGGTAGTATTAGTGTAGTAGTATTCATAGTTGTAGTAGTGGCAGTAGTAGTAGTAGTTATAGTAGTAGTAATAGTTGTAGCAGAAGTAGCAATAGTCATAGTAGTAGCAGTAGTATTAGTAGTCACAGTAATAGTAGTAGTTGTAGGAGGAGTTGTAGTAATAGTAGTAATAATAGTAGTAGTGGTGGTAGCAGTAGTAGTAGTTGGAGTAGTAGCAGTAGCAGTAGTAGTAGTTGTAGTAGTAGGTGTAACAACTGTAGTAGTAGTAGTAGTTGTTGTTGTTATTGTTGTTATTGTTGTAGTTGTAGTAGAAGAAATAGTAGTTGTATTACTTGTATAAGTAGTGGTTGGAGTAGTAGTTGTAGTAGTTGCAATAGCAGCAAAGGCAATAGTAGTAGTGGTAGTAGTAGTACTAGAAGTACTAGTAGTAGTAGTAGAAGAAGTAGTAGTGGTAGTATTCGTAGTAGTAGAAGAAGTAGTAGTGGTAGTGTTCGTAGTAGTGTCAGTAGCAGTATCAATAGTAGTAGTAGCAGCAGCAATAGTAGTAGTAGCGATAGCAACAGTGGTAGCAAGGGCAGTTGTGGTAGTAGTAGTAGCAGCGATAATAGTAGTAGTAGCTCTAGTAGTTGCAGCAGAAGTAGTAGTAGTAGTTTTAGGAATTCGGGTAGTAGTAGTAGTTATTGTCAAAGCATAAGTAGTAGAGGTTGTAGCAGTAGTAGTAGTAGTAGCTATCATAGTAGATGAAGTAGTAGTAGTTGGAGAAGTAGTAGCAGAAGCAGTAGTAGCAGTAGCAATTGTAGTAGCAGGAGCAGTAGTGGTAGGAGAAGTAGAGGTGGTGGTAGCAATAGTAGTAAAAGTAGTAGTTGTAGTAGTTGTTGTTGTAGTAGTTGTGGTAGTAGTAGCAACGATTGTTATAATAGTAGTAGTAGCACTAGCGTAGTTGTAGTAGTAGTAGTAGTAGTAGTGGCAGAACTAGTAGAAGTAGCATCAATCATTGTAGCAGTAGCAGTAGGTGAAGTAATTGTAGTTGTAGTAGAAGCGTTAGTAGTACCAGAAGTAGTAGTAGTAGGAGAAGTATTAGTAATAGTAGTAACAGCAGTAGTAGTAGTATTAGTAGTAGTAGTAGGAGCAGCAACAGAAGTTATAGTAGTAGTAGTAGCTGAAGTAGTAGTTGTTGTACTCATAGTAGCAGTAGTTGAAGCAACAGTAGCAGTAGTGGTAGTAGTTATAGTTGTAGTAATTGAAGTCAGAGTAGTAGTAGTAGTAGCAGTGATAGTAGTTATAATAGTAGTAGTAGTATTAGTAGCAGTAGTAGTTGAACCAGTAGTAGTAGCAAAAGTCATAGTAATAGGAGAAATAGTGATAGTGGCTACGGCGGCAGTAGTAGTAGCAGTTGAAGTGGAAGTAGTAGCAAAACTTGAAGTATAAGTAGCAATAGCAGCAGTAGTAGTTCGAGTAGTTGTAGTGGATGTCATAGCAGTAGTTGCGGTAGAAGTAGTTATTGTTGTATTTGTAATGGAAGTAGCAATATTAGCAGAAGTGGCAGTAGTTGTAGTAGTAGCAGTAATAGCATCAATAGTAGAAGAAGTAGTCACAGTAGTTGTAGTAGTAGTTGTAGTAGCAATAACAGTCTTACCATACGTAGTAGTAGGACAAGCGGTAGCAGAAGTCATAGTAGTAGTAGTAGTAGTAGGAGTTGTAATAGTAATAGCATCAATAGTAGCCGCAGTGGTAGAAGTAGTAGGATTAGTTGCAGTTGTACTAGTTACGGTAGTAAGAGTAGTAGGAGAAATGCAAGTAGTTGTAGCAGCAGCAGCAGAAGGATTAGTAGTTGTAGAAGCAGCAGCAGTAGCAGTAGCAGTAGTAGTAAAGATAGGAGTAGCTTTAGGAGTAGTAGGAGTAACAACAGAGGTAGTTGTTGTTGAAGTAGTAGTAGCAGTAGTAGTAGTAAAGATAGGAGCAGCTTTAGGAGTAGTAGGAGTAACATCAGAGGTAGTTGTTGTTGAAGTAGTAGTAGCAGTAGTAGTAGGACTATTGATAGTAGCAGTAAAGGTTGTAATTGTAGTAGTAGTAGCAGTAGGAGTAGTAGTTATAGTAGCGAGAACTTAAGTAGTAATGGTAGCAATTTTAGAAGTAGTAGGAGTAGTTGTAGTTGTTATAGTAGTAGCAGTAGCAGTGGGAGTAATTGTAGTAGTAGTAGTAGTAGTTGGAGGGATATTAGAATGAGTAGTAGTGGCAGTAGTCGTAGTAGATGGAGTAACAATAGTAGAAGTAGTAGTATGAGTAGTAGTAGTAGTTGCAGGAACAACAGTAGTTGTAGTAGGAGTACTAGTTGCAGTAGCTGTAGCAGAAGTAGTAGTAATCGCAGTAGTAGCAGGTGTATCATTAGTAGAAATAATAGTAGTTGTACTAGTAGTAGTAGCAGGAGTACTAGTAGTAGTGGTTGCCATAATAGTAGCAGTAATAGTAGCAGTAGTAGTTGTAGGAGGAGGACTAGAAGTACTAGTAGTAGCAGGAGCAGTAGTTATAGTACTAGAAGTAGCATTCGTAGTAGGAGCAGTAGTAGTAGTGTTAGTAATAGCAACAGCAGCAAAAGGGTAGTAGTTGTTATTGTAGTAGTAGTAGTAGTAGCAATAGTTGCTATAGCAGTAGTCATAGTAGTTGAAGAAGTCACAGTAGTAGCAATAGTAGCAGCAGTACCCGCAATTATGGTAGTAGTAGTAGTACTAGCAGAATTAGTAGTAGCCTAGTATGAGTTACAATAGTAGCAGTAGTATTAGTAGTAGTAGTAGTAAGACTAGTAGTAGTAGCAAAAGTCATAGTAATAGGAGAAGTAGTGGTTGTAGTTATAGCGATAGTAGTAGTAGCAACACTAGTGGTAGTAGTCGTAGTATTAGTAGTAGTAGTTCTACAAGCAGCAGTAGCTGTGGTACTAGTAGTAGTAGCAGCAGCAGTAGTTGTTGTGAAAGTAGTATTCGCACTAGCAATAGTAGTAGTTTTTGTAGTAGTAGCACAAGGAGTATTAGTTGCAGTAGTTGTAGCGGTAGAAGTAGCAGTCGTAGTAGCGGTAGTCATAGTTGTAGTTGTTGTAGTTGTAGTTGTAGTTGTAGTGGTAATAGTAGTAGTTGTAGTAATAGTAGTAACAATAGTAGTAGTAGTAGTAGCAGCAACAGTAGTAGTAATAGTAATAGTTGGGGCAGTCATAGTAGTAGTAGTAGTAGTAGTAGTAGTAGTTTTTGTAGAAGTAGTAGCAAAAGTTGAAGTAGGAGTACGAGTAGCAACAACAGTAGTTGGAGTAGTTGAAGTAGAAGCCATAGCAGTAGATGAGCTAGAAGTTGTTGTTGTAGTAGTTGTAGTGGAAGTAGCAATAGTAGGAGAAGTAGCAGTAGTAGCATCAATAGTAGTAGAACTAGTCACAGTAGTTGTTGTTGTAGTAGTAGTAGCAATAGCAGTCATACCATCCGTAATAGTAGGAGAAGTGGTAGCAGAAGTCATAGTAGTAGTAATAGTAGGAGCTGTACTAGTAATAGCCGCAATAATAGCCGCAGTGGTTGGAGTAGTAGGATTAGTTGTAGTTGTACTAGTAACAGCAGTAAGAGTAGTAGGAGTAATGCAAGTAGTTGTAGCAGCAGCAGCAGTAGGATTAGTAGTTGGAGTAGTAGCAACACTAGAAGCAATAGTAATAGTAGTAATAGTAGGAGCAGCAGTAGCAGTAGTAGGAGTCACAACAGAGGTAGTTGTAGTAGAAGTAGTAGTAGTAGCAGTAGTAGTTGGAGTATCAGTAGTAGCAGTAGAGGTTGTAGTAGTAGTAAAAGTCGAAGTAGTAGTTGTAGTGGCAAGAACCGAAGTAGTAGTGGTAGCAGTTGTAGAAGTTGTCGGAGTAGTAGTATTTGTTATAGTAGTTGCAGTAGCAGTGGGATAGTTGTAGCAGTAGTAGTAGTAGTAGGAGCGATATTAGTATGAGTAGTAGTGGTAGTAGTCGATGTAGACGGATTAACAATAGTAGTAGTAGTAGTATGAGTAGTAGTAGTTGTTGCAGGACCAGCCGTAGTCGTAGTAGGAGTACTAGTTGTAGTAGCAGTAGCTGAAGTAGTAGTAATCACAGTAGTAGCAGGTGTATCATTAGTAAAAATAATAGTAGTTGTACTTGTAGTAGTAGCAGGAGTACTCGTAGTAGTAGTTGCCATAGTAGTAGCAGTAATAGTAGCAGTAGTAGGAGGAGGAGGAGGAGTAGAAGTACTAGTAGTAGCAACAGCAATAGTTATAGTAGTGGAAGTAGCATTAGTAGTAGGAGCAGTAGTTGTAGTCTTAGTGGTAGCAGCAACAACAAAAGGAGCAGCAGTCGTTGTTGCAGTAGTAGTAGTGAAGTAATACTAGTGGTAGTAATAGTAGCAATAGTTGTCGTAGCAGTAGTCATAGTAGTTGGAGAAGTCACAGTAGTAGTAGCAGTAGCAGCAGCAGCCATAGTTGTAGTAGTAGTAGTACTGGCAGAATTAGTAGTAGCCTAGTAGGACTTGTAGTTGTAGCAGTAGTATTAGTAGCAGTAGTAGTAAAACTAGTAGTAGTAGCAAAAGTCACAGTAATAGAAGCAGTAGTGGTAGCAGCTGTAGCGGTAGTTGTAGTAGCTACAGTAGTGGTAGTAGTCGTAGTATTAGTAGTAGTAGTTCTACAAGCAGCAGTAGCTGTAGTAGTAGTAGTAGCGACAGGAGTAGTAGTTGTTGTGGAAATAGTTTTCGCACTAGCAATAGTAGTAGTTTTTGTAGTAGTAGTAGGAGTCGTAGATGTAGTAGTTGTAGTGGCAGAAATAGTAGTTGTTGTTGTAGTAGTAGTAGTAGTGGTAGTGGTAGTAATAGTAATAGTAGTAGTAGTAGAAGTAGTTGAAGTAGTCGTAGTAGTTGGGGTAGTAGTAGTAGTAGTAGTAATAATAGTTGTGTTAGTCATAGTAAAAGTAGTAGTAGTAGTAGTTGACGTAGAAGTAGTAGCCAAAGCTGAAGTAGAAGTAGCAGTAGCAGTAGCAATAGTTGTGGTACAAGTAGTTATTGTTGTAGTAGAAGTCGTAGCAGTAGCAGTAGTTGTGGTACAAGTAGTTATTGTTCTAGTTCTAGTAGGAGTCGTAGCAGCAGTTCTGGTACAAGTAGTTATTGTTGTAGTTGTAGGGGAAGTAGCAATAGTAGCAGAAGTAGCAATAGTAGCAGAAGTAGCAGTAGTTGTAGTACTAGTAGTAGCATCAATAGTAGTAGAAGTAGCCACAATAGTTGTAGTAGTTGTAGTAGTAGCAATAGCAGTCGTACCATCCGTAGTAGTAGGAGAAGTGGTAGCGGAAGTCGTAGTAATAGTAGTAGTAGTAGCTATACTAGTAATAGCATCAATAGTAGCCGCAGTGGTAGGAGTAGTAGGGTTAGTAGTAGTTGTACTAGTAATAGTAGTAAGAGTAGTAGGAGTAATGCAAGTAGTTGTAGCCGCAGCAGCAGTAAGACTAGTAGTTGGAGTAGTAGCTGCAGTAGTAGGAGTAGTAATAGTAGGAGTAGCAGTAGCAATAGTAGGTGTAACAACAGAGGTAGTGGTAGTAGAAGTAGTGGTAGTAATAGTAGTAGTTGGAGTATCGATAGTAGCAGTAGAGGTTGTAGCAGTAGTTGTAGTAAGCAGAATCGAAGTGGTAGTGTTAGAAGCAGTAGAAGTAGTAGGAGCAGTAGTAGTTGTTATAGTAGCAGCAATTGCAGTGAGAGTAGTTGTAGTAATAGTAGTTGTAGTTGGAGCGATATTAGTATGAGTAGTAGTGGTAGTAGTCGATGTAGACAGAGTAATAATAACAGCACTAGTAGTTTGAGTAGTAGTAGTTGTTGTAGGAGCAGCAGTAGCTGCAGTGGGAGTAGCAGTTAGAGTAGCAGTAGCTGAAGTAGTAGTAGTCGCAGTAGTAGCAGGTGTATCATTAGTAAAATAATAGTAGTTGTACTAGTAGTAGTAGCTGGAGTACTCGTAGTAGTAGTTACCATAGTAGTAGCAGTAATAGTAGCAGTACTAGTAGGAGGTGGAGGAGTAGAAGTACTAGTAGTAGCAGTAGAAATAGCAGTAGTTATATTAGTAGAAGTAGCATTAGCAGTAGGAGCAGTAGTAGTAGTGTTAGTAGTAGCAACAGCTGCAAAGGAGCAGTAGTCGTTGTTGTAGTAGCAGTAGTAGAAGCAAATTGTACTACTAGTAGTTGTAGCAGTAGTTGCTATAGCAGTAGTCATAGTAGTTGGAGAAGTCACAGTAGTAGTAGCAGTAGCAGCAGCCGCAGCCGCAGTTGTAGTAGTAGTAGTAGTAGTAGTAGTAGTAGTATTAGTCAAAAAAGTAGTAGTAGTAGAAATAGTTGTAGTTGTAGTAGCAATAGTAGTATTAGTAGTAGCAGTAGTAGTAGAGGTAGTAGCAATAATAGCTGTCGTAGTAGCAGCAGCAGTAGCAGTAGTAGCATTTATAGCAGTAGTAGCAGTAGTAGCAGTAGTGGTATTAGTTTTGGTAGTAGTTGCAGCAATAGCAGCAGTAGTAGCAATTATTCTAGTAGTAGTAGCAGTAGTAGAAGAAGAAGTAGTAGTAGTAGTAGTAGAAGAAGTAATTGTAGCAGTAGGTGTAGTAGCAACATCACTAGTAGTAGTTGTAATTGTAGTAGTAGTAGTAGTAATAGTAGTAGCATCATAATAGTGGTAGCAGAAGTAGTAATAGTAGCCATAGTAGTACTAGTAATAGTAGTAGCAGTCATAGCAGAACTAGCTGTTGTAATAGTTGTAGTATTAGTAGTAATAGTAGCAATAGTAGTAGAAATAGTTGTGGTAGTTGTAGGAGTTGTAGTAGTTGTAGTTGTAGTAGTAGTATAGTAGTAGTACTACTAGTAGTAGCCCAAGTAGTACTAGCTGCAGTGGTTTTGGTAGTACTAGTAGTAGTTCTAGCAGAAGTAGTATTTGGATTAGTAATTGTAGTAGGAGAAGTAGTAGTACTAGTAGGAAAAGTTGTAGCAACGGGCGTATCAGTAGTAGGAGCCATAGTTGTTGTAGTAGTAGTTGCAATGGTAGTAGTAGAAGTAGCAGGAGTAGCAGTAGCAGTAGCAATTTTACAGTGGTAGTAGTAGTAGCGGCAATAGGAGCTGCAGTACTAGCGTAGTAGTAGTAGTAGTCTTACTAGAAGTAGCGTTAGTCATTGTTGCAGTAGCAGTCGTAGTAGTGATAGTAGTTGTTGTCGTAGCAGTAGTAGTAGAAGAAGCAGTTGTAGTATAAGTAACAGTAGTTGTAGTAGTAGTAGTGGCATTAGTAGTAGCAGTAGCGGTAGCCACAGCAGCAGTAGTAGTAGCGGCAGTTGTAATTGTTGAAGTCATAGTAGCAGCAGCAGTAGTACTAGAGCTATAGTGGTAGAAGTATTAGTAGTAGTAGTTGAAGTAGGATTAGTAGTAGTAGTAGTGGTAGCAGCATTAATTGTAGTAGCAGTAGTAGGAGCAGTAGTAGTTATATTAGTTGTAGCTGTATTGGTAGTAGCCGTAGTAGGAGTTGCGGCAGCAATATTAGTAGTAGCTGTAGTAGTAGCAGAAGTAGTAGTAGTTGGAGAAACAGGAGTAGTTGCAGTAGCAATTGTAGTAGTAGTCATAGTAGAAATAGCAGTAGTAGCAGTAGCAATAGTAGTTGTGGTATTAGTAGTGTAGTAGTAGTAGTTATAGTAGTTGTAGTAGTAGTTGTTGTTGTTGTAAAAGTAGTACTCACAATAGCAACAATAGTAGTAGTTGTAGTAGTAGTAGTAGTAGTCGCAGTAGCAGTAGTTGTTGTGGCGGAAGTAGTAGAAGTAGTAGTTGAAATAGTTGTAGTAGTTATTTTTGTAACTATTGTAGCAGTTGTAATAGTAATTGCTGTTGTAGTAGTAGTAGTAGTAGTGGTAATAGTAGTAGTAGTAGTGGTGGTAGTGGCAGTTTCGATAGTAGCAAAAGTGGTGGTGGTAGTAGTAGTAGTATTACTAGTAGTGGCGTTTGCAATAGCAGCAAAAGTGGTGGTAGAAGTAGTAGTATTAGTAGTAGTAGTAATCGTAGTAGTAGTAGTAGTAGTTGTTGTTGTTGTTGTTGTTGTTCTTGTTGTTGTAAGGTAGTACTAGCAATAGTAGCAGTAGTACCAGTTGTAGTAGTAGCAGTAGCAGTTGTAGTGGCAGTAGCTGTAGTGGCGGAAGTAGTAGTAGTAGTAATTGAAATAGTTGTAGTAGTTCTTATTGTAGTTGCGGTAGTAGTTGTGGTAGTAGTAGTAGTAGTGGTAGTCGTAGTTTCAATAGTAGCCAAAGTGATGGTGGTGGTGGTAGTAGTAGTAGAAGTAGTTGTAGTAGAAGCCGTAGTAGCTATAGAAGTAGTAGCAGTAGTGGCAATAGTAGTAGTTGTGGTTGTAGTAGTAGTAATTGCAACAAAAGTAGTCACAGTAGTTGTAAAAGTAGTAGTAGTAGCGAAGTAGTAGCAGTATCAGCAGTAGCAATAGTGGTTCAAGTTGTAGTAGAAGTAGTGGCAAGTGCCGTAGTAGTAGTAGTTGTAGTAGCAGTCGTAGTTGTAGTAGTAGTGATAGTTGAAGTTGCAGTGGTAGTAGTAGTAGTAGTAGCAGAAGTTACAGTAATTGTAGCAACAATAGTAGTAGCTGTTTTAGCAATAGCAATAGCTGTGATAGTCGCAGTAGTAGTAGCAGTTGCAGAAACAGTAGTTGTACTAGAAGACGTAGAAGTAGTAGTAGTAGTTGGAGAAATAGTAGTCATAGTAGTAGTAGCGGTAGTTGTCGTAGTAGTAGTAGTAGCAGTAGTATTAGTAATAGTAGTAGTAGTAGTAGTAGTAGTATTTGTAATAGTAGTAGTAGTACTAGTAGTAGTAGTTATTGTAGTAGTAGTGATAATAGCAGAAGTAGTAGTACTTGTTGTACCATTCGTCGTAGTAGTACTAGTAGATGTAGTCGTAGCTGCCATAGTAGTATTAGAAGTAGTTGCAGTGGTAGTAGTACCATCTTTAGTGATAGCAGAAGTAGTAATAGCAACAGTTGTAGGAGCAATATTAGTTGTAGTAGTAGAAGTAGTAGTAGGAGTAGTCGTAGTAGTAGTAGTTGTAGTAGTAATAATAGGAGTAGTAGTGGTAGTAGTAGGAGTTACAGTAGGAGCAATTGACGTATAAGTAGTTGTCCAAGCAGTAGTAGTTGGAGTATCAGCAGTAGTAGTAGTTGTTGTTGTAGCAGTAGTAGTTGGAGTAGTAGTAGTAGTAGTAGCAATAGTAGCAGTAATAGTAGCTGAAGTAGTAGTAGTAGATGTAGCAGTAGTAGAAGAAGTAGTAGTTATAGTAGTAGCAGTAGTAGTAGTGGAAGAAGCAATAGCAGTTATAGTAGGTGTAGCAGTTCCTGTTGCAGTTGTAAAAGTGACAGTAGTAGCAGTAGCAGTTGGAGTATCATTAGTAAAAATAAGAGTAGTAGTAGAAGTAGTAGAAGGAGTAGTAGTTGTTATAGTTGCAAGAGGAGTAGAGGAAATAGTAGTAGTAGTTATAGCAGTAGGAGTAGTAGTTGTTGTTGTAGTAGCAGTAGCAGTTGTTGTAGTAGTAGTAGTTGTTGTTGTACTAGGAGCAGTAGTTGTAGCATTAGTAGTAGAAGTAGTTGTCATAGAAGTAGGAGAGGTTGAAGTAGTAATAGCAGCAGCAGCATTAGCAGCAGAAATAGTTGCAGTAGTAGTAGCAGTAATAGTAGGAGTAGTTGTAGTAGTAATAGTAGTAGTTGTAGGAGTAGTAGTTGTAGTAGTAGTAGAATTAGTAGTAGCAAGAGTAGTTGTAGTAATAGCAATAGTAGTAGTAGTGGTAGCCGTAGTAGCAATTATAGAAGTAGTAGTAATAATATCGATCATAGTACTAGTAGCTGTAGTAGCTATAGTAGCAGCTGCAATAGTAGTAGTAGTACTACCAATAGTAGCAGTACTAGCAATTATAGAAGTAGTAGTAATAATATCGATCATAGTAGTAGTAGTTGTAGTAGCTATAGTAGTAGCAGCAATAGTAGTAGTAGCACTACCAATAGTAGTTGTAGTAGCAGCAACAGAAGTTGCAGCAACAGCTGCAGAGTACTAGTATGGGAAGTAGTAGTAGTAGTAGTAGCAGCGGTAGCAGCACTAGCAACAGTAGTTATTTGGGTTGGACATAGAGTAGTGTTGTAGTAGTAATAGCAGTTGTAGCAGCAGTAGGAGTGGCAGCAGTCGTAGTAGTAGTAGTAGAGTTAGTAATAGTATTGGTAGTAGTCATAGTAGAACTTGTTGTAGGATTAGCAGCTGCAATAGTAGTAGTAGTATTATTAATAGCAGTAGCAGCAGCAACAACAACAATAATAGTAGTAGTAGTAGGAGCAATAGTAGTAGGAGTAGTTGGAGTAGTGGAAGTAGTAGTAGTAGTTCGAGTTGTAGTAGTAATAGTAGGGGTAGTAGCAGTAGTAGTAGAAGTAGTAGTAGTAGTAATTATTGTAGTAGTAGTGGTAGTAGTAACAACAGTGGTAGTAATAACAGTAGTAGTTGGCATATCAGTAGTAGCAGTAGTAGTTGGCATATCAGTTTTAGCTATAGGAGTAGTAGCAATAGTTGCAATAGTAGCAATAGTTGTAGAAGTAGCCGTAGCTGCGTTAGTAGTAGTATTAAAAGTAGTAGTAGCAATAGTAGTAGCAATAGTAGTGGTTGTTGTGGTAGTAGGAGTAGTCTAAGCTGCAGTAGCAGTAGTAGTAGCGGTAGTAGCAGTAGTCATAGTAGTCATAGTAGTAGCGGTAGCAGTCATAGTAGTAGTTGTAGTTGTGCCGGTGAGCAGTAGTATTAGTAATAGCGGTTGTAGTTGTAGTAGTTGGAACTGTAGTAGCAGCAGTAGCAGTTATAGTAGAAGTAGTAGTACCAATAGTAGCAGTTGTAGCAATAGTTGTAATATTAGTTTTAGTGGTAGTAGTAGTATAAGTGGTAGCAGTAGTAGTTGTTGTGGTAGTGGCTGAAGTGGTAGCAGTAGTAGTATTGCTAGTAGAATTAGTACTAGTAGTAGTAGTAGTCATAGTAGTCGTAGTAGTAGTAGCATTAGTAGCAGTAGCAGTAGCAGTAGTAGTTGTTGTAGTAGCAGTGATCGTAGTAGTAGAAGTAGTCGTAGTAGAAGTAGTAGCAATAGCAGGAGTAGCATTAGTAGCAATTGTTGTTGCAGTAGTAGTTTTAGTACTAGTAGAAGTAGTAGCGGGAGTTGTAGTAGTAGTAGTAACAGTTGTAGAAGTAGTTGTTGTTGTACTAGTTGAAGAAGCAGTAGCTGAAGTAGGAGTAGCAGTAGTGGGAGTAGTGGCCATAGTAGCAATTGTAGCAAAAGCAGTAGTTGTAGCATAAATGGCAGTAGTAGCAGTTAATGTAGTAGAAGTAGTAGAAGTCATTGCCGTAGTCATATTAGTAGTGGTGGTTGCAGTAGTAGTAGTATTAGCAGAAGTAATAGTAGTAGTTGTAGGAGTAGTAGTAATTCTAGTAGTAATAGTTGTAGTAGACATAGTAGTAATAGAAGCAGGAGTAGTTGTAGTCGCAATAGTAGTAGTAATAGTAGCAATTGTAGTAGTGGAAGTAGTCATAGTAGTAGTAGTTGTTGTAGTTATAGTAGCAGTAGTAGTAGTACGAGTAGCGATAACAACAGAAGTAATAGTATTAGTAGTAGTAGTAGCAGTAATAGTGGTCATTGAAGTAGTAGTAGTAGTAGTAGTCGTATTAACAGTAGCTGTAGATGTAGAAGGAGTTGTAGTTGTAGTAGCACTAGTAGCAGTAGTAGTCGTAGTTGAAGTAGTAGTAGTTGTGGTGGTAGTAGTAGTACTAGTAAGTGTAGTAGTTGTATTGGTAGTAGTAGTAGCAGCAGCAGCAGTTGTTGTTGTTGTTGTTGTGGTAGTAGTAGCAGGAGAAGTAGTAATAGGAGTAGGGTTAGTAGTAGAAGCAGTAGCAATAGCAATAGTAGTAGTAGCAGTAGTAGCAGTAGTAATAGTAGTAGTCGTACTTGTTGTAGAGTAATATTATTAGTGGAAGTGGAAGAAGCAGTAGCTAACAGAGCAGTAGTAGTAGGAGTAGTGGGTATAGTACCAAAGTAGCATAAGTAGTATTTGTGACAGACATAGTTAATTTCATAGAAGTAGTCGTAGTAGTAGTAATAGCATTGGAAGTGGTAGTAGTAGTAGTAGTAATATTATTATTAGCTATACTTGTAGTTGCAACGGAAGAATTAGCAGTAGTAGCAATAGTAGTAGTAGAAGAATTACTAGCAGTAGTAGTTGTAGTGGATGAAGCAATGGTTGTAGTATTGTTATTGTTGTAGATGCAGTAACCGTGTATTATTAATAGTAGTAGCAACTACATTCGTAGCAGTAGCAGAAGTAGTAGTAGTTATTGTTATTATTGTTGTAGTAGTAGTAGCTGCAGCATAAGAAATAGCAGTTGTAGTTGTAGTAGGTGTCGTAGTAGCAGTAGTAGTATCAGTAGGATCGCAGTAGTACAGATAGTAGTAGTAGTAGCAGTAGTAGTTGTAGTAGAATTTGTAGTAGTAGTAGCAGCAGTTGTAGCAGTAGTAGTAGTACAAGTAGTAGTAGTAGTTGTAGCAACAGCGATAAGAGTAGCAGTAGCAGTAGCAGGAGTAGTAGAAGTAGCAGTAGCAAGCATAGTTATAGTAGGAGTAGTGGTAGTTGCAGTAGTAGTGGAATTAGTAATAGTAAAATTTGTAGTAGCAGTAGCACTAGTAGTAGTACTGGCAGTAGTTGTAGTAGAAGTTATCGTTGTAGTTCTAGTAGTTGTTGTAGTAGTAGTAATAGCAGTAGGAGTAGTATTAGTAGTCATAGAAGTTGTAGTTGTAGTAGTAGTATTAAAAGTAGTCGTAGTAGTAGTAGTTGTAGTTGTGGTGGTAGTAGTAGTTGCAGTAGTAGCAGAAACACCAACAACAGTAGTAGTAGTAGTAGTTGTTGTTGTTGTTGTAGCAGTAATCGCAGTGGTAGTAGTACTATTTGTTGTTGTAGAAGCAGTAAAGTGTAGTATCTGTAGTAGTAGTAGCAGTAGTAGTAGTAGTAGTAGTAGTAGTAGTAGTAGTAGTAGTAGTAGTAGTAGTAGTAGTAGTAGTAGTAGTAGTAGTAGTAGTAGCACTAGGAGTAGTAATAGTACTAGTAGCCACTGCAAACGCAACAACAATAGTAGTTGTAGTTGTAGTCGTAGTAGGAGTCATTGTATTAGTACCCGCAGTAGTTGTGATAGTTGTAGTAGTTACAGTGGTAATAGTAGTAGAAATAGTAGCAGAAGCAGTACTAGCAGCAACAACAGTAGTAGTAGTAGTAGTAGCAGTGGTAGTATTAGTAGTAGTAGTAGCAACATTAATGGCAATAGTAGTAGCAGCAGCAGCAGCAGTAGTAGTTAGAGTAGTAGTTGTATTAGTAATAATAATAGTTGTAGCAGTAGAAGTTGCAATAGTAGTAGTAGTCGTAGTAGCTGTTGTTGTAGTTGTAGCACTAGTAATTGTTGTAGTAGTAGGATTAGCAGTAGTCGTGGTAGTAGTAGTCATGGTAGTTATAGTAGCAGGAGTAGTAGTAGCAGTAGTCGCAGTAGTAGTAGTAGTTGTAGTAGTTGTACTAGTAGTAGTTGTAGTAGTAGTTGTTGTTGTTGTATTGGTAGAAGTAGTAATTGTAGCAATAGTAGT
Organism: Trichopus zeylanicus subsp. travancoricus; assembly: GCA_005019695.1. NCBI lineage: Eukaryota > Viridiplantae > Streptophyta > Magnoliopsida > Dioscoreales > Dioscoreaceae > Trichopus > Trichopus zeylanicus. The sequence continues at coordinate 56,954 of RXID01012319.1, forward strand.
AGTAGTAGTAGGAGTAGTAGTAGAAGTAGTAGTATCTGTAGTGGTTGTTGCAGTAGTAGTAGTAGTAGTAGAAGTAGTAGTAGAAGTAGTAGTAGTAGTACTGGAAGTAGTTGCAGTGGTGGTAGAAGTAGTAGAGTAGTTGTAGGAGTAGTAGTAGTAGTATTAGTAGTTGTAGTTGGAGAATTTCTGGTAATTGTAGTTGTAGCAGTAGTAGTCTTTTTAGCATGAGTAGTAGTGGCAGTAGGAGTAGTAGTAGTAGTCATAGGAGTTTTAGTAGTATTAGTAGTAGTGATGGTTGTATTAGGAGCAGTTGTAGTGGTAGTAACAATAGTAGTAGTATTAGTAGATGTAAGAGTAGTAGTAGCAGGAGTAGTGGTAATTCTAGTAGTAGTAGTTGTAGTCGTCATGTGGTAGTTGTAGAAATAGTAGTAGTAGTCATAGTAATAATAGTAGCCAGAGTTGTTGTGGTCGCAGTAGTAGTAGTAGGTGTAGCAGTAGTCGTAGTAGAGAAAGTCATAGTGGTAGTCGTAGCAGTAGCAGTTGTAGTAGAAGTAGTAGTAGTACGAGTAGCAGCAGCAGCAGAAGTAATCGCAATTTTAGTGGTGGTAGTAGTAGTAGTAGTAGTAGTTGAAGTAGTAATAGTAGTAGCACTCGTATTAGGAGAGGGAGTAGATGTATTAGTAGTAGTAGTAGTAGTAGCAGTAGTAGTAGTAGTAGTTATTGTTGTTCTTGTAGTAGTAGAAAGTGTAGTAATAGGAGTAGTAGTAGAAGCAGTAGTTGTAGTAGTAGTAGTTGTTGTAGTGGTAATAGTAATAGTAGTATTAGTAGTAGTTGGAGTAGTAGTAGTGGTAGTAGTAGTAGTCATAGTGGTGTAGTTGTAGGAGTAGTAGTGGTAGAAGGAGGAGGAGTTGTAATAGGAGTAGCTGTAGATGTAGTAGTAGTAGAAGTAGTAATAGAAGCCACAGTAGTAGTAGTAGCAGCAGCGACAAAAGTAGTAGTTGTTGTTGTAGTAGTAGTAATAGTAAGAGTAGTAGAAGAAGTAGCAGTGGAAGCAGTAGAAGTAGAAGTAGTAATAGTAGTAGTAGTAGTAGTTGCTGTTGTTGTAGTACCAGCAATAGTAGTAATAATTGCAGTATTAGTAATAACAGTTATTGTAGGAGTAGTAGTAATAATATTATTAATAGTAGTAGTTGCAGTAGTAGATGTAATAGTAGTAGTAGAAGTAGTAGTAGTCGCAGTAGTAGTAGTATTATGAACAGTAGTAGTCGCAGTAGTAGTAGTGGTAGTTGTAGTAGTAGTTGTAGTAGTAGTAGTCATAGTAGTAGTAGTAGTAGTAGTAGTAGTAGTAGTACAAGTAGTACTACTAGTACTAGTAAAGTAGTAGTCGTAGTAGTACAAGTAGCTGTAGTAGTAGTAGTAGTAGTAGTAGTAGTAGTAGTAGTAGTAGTAGTAGTAGTAGTAGTAGTAGTAGTAGTAGTAGTAGTAGTCGTAGTAGCAGTAGTAGTAGCAATTTTGGTAGTACCAGCAGCTATAGCAGAAGTTCTAGTAGTAGTAGTAGAAGTAGTTGTCCTTGTTATCATAGTAGTAGTAGTAATAATACTCATGGTGTTAGTAGTAGTGGTCGTTGTTGTCGTAGTATTTGTTGTTGTTGTAAGAGCAATAGCAGAAGTAGTAGTTTATGTCTTCCAATAGCTGGGGTAGTGGCATTATTTGTAGTTGTAGTAGTTGTAGTAGTAGTAGTAGTAGTAGTACTAGTAGTAGTGGTGGTGATGGTTGTGGTAGTAATAGTAGTAGTAGTAGTAGCAGCGGCAGCAGTAGTTGTAGTAGTAGTAGCAGCAGCAGCAATAGTACTAGTAGATATAGTAGTAGTAGTAGTTCTTGTTGTTTTTGTAGTAATAGCACTTATTGTCGTGGTTGTTGCTGGAGTAGTAGTCGTATTAGCAGCAGCAGCAGCAGCAGCAGCAGTAGTAGCTGTGGTAGAAGTAGTAGTAGTAGTGGTGGTAATAGTTGTAGTAGTAGTAGTAGTAGTAGTAGCATTAGTAGTTGTGGGTGTAGCTGCAGCAGCAGCAGTAGTATTAGAATTAGTTGAACTAGTAGTAGTAGTAGTGGCAGTATTAGCAACAGCAGTAATAGTAGCAGAAGCCATGGTTACAGGAGGAGTAGTAGGAGTAGTTGTAGTTGTAGTAGCAACAGTAGGAATACTTGTGGTAGTAGTAGAAGATGTATCAGGAGTAGTAATAGCGGTTGCAGTAGTGGTAGCAATAATAGTAGTAGAAGTAAAAGTAGGAGTACTAGTAGTAGTGGTAATAGCCGTAGTAGTACTAATGGTGGTGGTAATAGTAGTAGTCATAGTAGAAGTAGTAGCAGCAACAGTAGGAGTAATAGTAGTAGTAGTAGTAGGAGTAGTAGTAGCACTTGTAGTAATAGTAGCAGTAACAGTAGTTGCAGTAGTAGCAGTAGAAGCTGTGGTAGCAAAAAAGGTAATAGTAGCAGTAGTAGCAATGGTATTCATACAAGTGGTGTTAGTAGTAGTAGCTGGACCAATTGTAGTAGTAGTTGTAGTAGTAGTATTAGTAATAACAGTCATAGTAGTAGTATTAGTAGTAGTAGTTGTTGTTGTGGTAGTAGTAGAAGTAGTTGTTGTAGTAGTAGTAGTTGTTGTTGTAAGGGTAGTCATAGTAGTAGTAGTTGTAGTAGTAGAAGTTGCAGAACTTGTAATAGTAGTGGTAATAGTCATAGGAGTAGTAGTAGAAGTAGTAGTAGTTGTAAGAGCAGTAGTAGCAGCAGTAGTAATTGTAGAAATAGTAGTAGCTCTAGTAATTGTAGAAATTGTAGTAGTTTTCATTGTAGTAGCAGTAGCAGTAGTTGTAGTAGTTGAAGTAGTAGTAGTAATAGTAGCAGCATTACTATTAGTAGTAGTAGTTGTAGCCACATCAGTCGCAGTAGTAGTGGTAGTAATAGTAGTAGTTCTAGTAGCAGCAGTAACGGTAGTAGTAGTAGTAGTAGAAGCAGCAGTAGTAGTAATAGTAGTAGTTGTAGTAGTAGAAGTAGTAGTAGCAGTAGTAGTAGTAGTAATTGTTACAGTCGTAGCAGCAGTAGTAGCAGTAGTACTAGCTATTGTAGTAGTTGTAGTTGTTGTCATTGTTATTCTAGTAATTGAAGTCATTGTAGTAGTTGTAGTTGGACTAAAAGTTGTATTAGTAGCAGTAGTTGTTGTTGTTGTTGTTATTGTAGTAGTAGTAGTAATAGCAGTAGTAGCAGTAGCACTAGTAGTAGTGGGTGTAGCAGCAGCAGTAGTATTAGTACTTGTAGGACTTGTAGTAGTAGTGATAGCAGTCGTAGTAGTAGTAGTAGAAGTAGTAGTAGAAGTAATAGTAGCAGTAGTAGGAGTAGTAAAAGTAGAAATAGTAGTAGCTTTAGTAATTATAGAAGTAGTAGTAGCTGTGATTGTAGTAGCAATAGCAGTAGTTGTATTAGTTGTTGTTGTAGTAGTAGTAACAGTATTATTATTAGTAGTAGTAGTAGCCGCAGCTGCAGTAGTAGCCGCAGCTGCAGTAGCAGCCGCAACAGTATTAGTAGTAGTAGTTATAGGAGTAGGAGGAGGAGGAGGAGGAGGAGGAGTAGGAGGAGGAGTAGGATTAGTTATAGTAGTAATAGAAGTAGAAGTAGTGGTAGCAGTAATAGTAGTAGAATTAACAGTAGGAGTACTAGTAGTAGTCGTAATAGCAGCAGTAGTAGTACTCGTAGCAGTGGTAATAGTAGTTGTAGGAGTAGTAGTAGTCATAGTAGAAGTAGTAGTAGCAGTAGTAGCAGCAGCAGCAGTAGTAGTAGTAGTAGTAGTAGTAGTAGTAGTAGTAGTCGCTGTTGTAGCAGTAGTTGCTGTACTAGCAATAGAAGTCGTAGTAGCAATTGTGGTAATAATAGTAGCCGTAGCAATAGTATAAGTGCAAGGGGTATTAGTAGTAGCAGTAGTAGCAGTTGTAGTAGTAGTTGTAGTAGTAGTATTAGTAGTAGTAGTTGTAGTAGTAGTAGTTGTAGTAGCAGTATTAGTAGTAGTTGTAGCAAAAGTAGTAGCTATAAGGGTAATCATAGTAGTAGTAGTTGTAGTAGTACAAGTTATAGGACTTGTAGTAGTAGTGGTAGTAGTCATAGGAGTAGTAGTTGAAGTAGTAGTAGAAGTTATGGTAGCAGTGGTAGTAGTAGTAATAGTAGAAACAGTAGTAGTTGTAGTAATTATAGTAGTAATAGCAGTGGTTGCATTAGTTGAAGTAGTAATAGTAGTTGTAGTAGTATTACTCGTAGTAGTAGAAGTAGTAGCAGCAGTAGTAGTAGAAGTAGTAGTAGTAGCAGCAGTAGCAAATAGTAGTAGCAATAATAATAGTATTAGAAGAAGTAGTAGTAGTAGTAGCACTTGTAGATGGAGTAGTAGTAGTAGTAGTAGTTGTTGTTGTTGTACGAATAGGTGTAGGAGTAGTAGTATGAGTAGTAGTAGTGGTAGTAGTAGGAGTAGTAGTAGGAGTAGCAATAAAAGTAGCATTAGTAGTAGAAGTAATAGTAGTAGAAGTACTAGTTGGAGTACTGTAGTAGTATTTGCAGCACTGGTAGTAGCAGCAGTAGTAGTAGTAATAGTAGTAGAAGTATTAGTAAGAGTACTAGTAGTAGTATTAGCAGCATTAGTAGTAGCAGTAGTAGAAGTAGCAGAAGTTCTAGTAGTAGTAGTAGTAGTGGTAATAGTAGTGGTAGGAGTTATAGTTATAGTATTAGTAGTCATGGTAGTTGTAGTAGTTGTAGTTGCAGTAGTAGTAGCAATGGCAATAGTAGTAGTAATAGTAGTAGTAGTATTGGTAGTAGTTGTTGTTGTTGTAGTAGTAATAGTAGCAGTAAAAGTAGTGGTAGAAGTAGTAGCAACAATCGTAGTTGTAGTAGTAGCAACATTAGTCTTGCAATAGTAGTATTAGTTGTAGTAGCAACTGTTATAGCAATATCAGCAATAGGAGTAGTAGTAGTAGTAGTAACAGTAGTAGTAGTTACAGTAGTACTAGTAGTAATAGTGGCAGCAGTACCAGCCGCAATAGTAATACTATTAGTAATAGTAGTAGCAGTAGCATTAGTGGTAGGAGTAGTAATATAAGTAGTACTAGTAATAGTAATAGTAGTAGTACTAGTAGTAGTAGTAGTGCCGTAGCAGCAGCTGCAGTAGTAGAAATAGCAATAGTAGTAATAGGAGCAACACAACCCTCGTAGTAGTAGCAGTGGTGGTAGTAGTTGTAGGAGTAACTCTAGGAGTAGTAGTAGAAGTAGCAGCGGTAGTTGTAGTAGTAGTAGTATTAGTAGGTGTAGAAGTAGAAACAGGAGTAGTAGTAGTAGTAATACTAGTACTAGTAGTAATAGTGATAGCATTAATAGTAGTATTTGTACTAGTTATAGTAGAAGCGGTAGTAAAAGTAGTTGTAGTAGTAGCAGCAGTAGTAGTAGTAGTAGTAGTAGTAGTAGTAGTAGTAGCAGAAGTAGCAGTGGCAGAAGTAGTAGCAGTAGTAGTAGTAGTAGTTATGGTAGAAGTAGTAACTGTAGTAGCATGAGTAATAGTAGTAATTGAACTAGTAGATGTAGCAGTAGCAGTTGTAGCAATAACAGTAGTTGTAGCAGTGGTAGTAGCAGCAGCAGTCGTAGTCGTTTGAGATGTCATAGTAGTAGTTGTTGTTGTTTTGGTAGGAGAAGTAGTGGTAGCAGTGGTAGTAGTATTTGTAGTAGTAGTACTAATAGTAGCTGAGGTTGTAATAGTAGTAGTAGTTGTAGTAGTAGTAGCGGTAGTAGTAGAAGTAGTAATAGCAGCAGTGGTTGTAATAGTGGTAGTATCGCTAGCAGTAGTTGGAGTAGTAGTAGTAGTAGCAGCAGTAGCAGTAGCTGCAATAGTAGTAGTAGTCATAGTAGTAGTAGTAGTAGTAGTGGAAATAGTAGCAGCAGTAGCATTAGTATTAGCAAAAGTAGTAGTAGCAGAAGTAGGAGTGGTAGTAGAATCAGTAGCAGCAGTACTAGTAGTGGTAGTAGTAGCAGCAGTGGTAGGTGTAGTAGTAGCGGCAACAATAACAATTGCAGAAGTAGTAGTAGTAGAAGTGCTTGTAGTCTTTGTAGCCACAGCAGCAGCAGTAGTAGTGGTAGTAGGAGTAGTAGTACTAGTAGCCATCCGAGTAGCAGTAGTGGTTGTAATAAGAGTAGCTGCAGTAGCATTTAAGTAGTTCTAGTAGCAGTAGTAGTTTTAGTAGTAGCAAAAGTAGTACCAGTAGTACTAGTAGTGGTAGAAGTAGAAGCAATAATCGTAGTAGTGGTAGTAGTAGAAGTAGTTGTAGTAGTAGTAATAGTAGGCGGAGAAGTAGAAGTAGTCATAGTAGTAGCGACAACAGCAGAAGCAGCGACAGTAGCAACAACAGCAGAAGCAGCGACAGCAGTGCCAACCATAGTGGTAGTATTAGCCGTTGAACAAGGTGAAGTAGTAGTACTAGTAGTAGTAGCAGCAACAGTAGTTGTAGTTGTTGTAGTAGTAGCAGTAGCAACCGCAGCAATAGCAGCAGTAGTAATAGCAGCAAAAGTAGTACTTGCAATAGCTACAATAGTAGTAGTTGCAGTAGTAGTAGTGGTAGTTGTAGTTGTAGTAGTAGTAGAAGTAGCAGTATAAGCAACAATAGCAGTAGGAGTTGTAGTAGTAGCAGCAGCCGGAGTAGTAGTAGTAGTAGTAGCAACAGTAGTTGTAGTAGTTGCTACAATAATAGTAGTAGTAGAAGTTGGAGTAGTAGCAGCGGTAGCAATAGCAGTTGTAGTGGCACTAGTAGTGGTAGTAGCAGTAGTAGTAGCATGAATAGCAGTAGTAGCAGTCGTAGCAGTAGTAGAAGTAGTGGTAGTAATAATAGCAGCACCAGTAGTAGTAGTAGTAGTAGCAGTAGTAGTAGCAATAGTACCTATAATAGTAGTAGCAGTAGCAGTAGTAGCAGCAGTAATAATAGTAGTATTAGTAGTAGTAGTAGTAGCAGAAGTAGCAGTAGTAGTAGCAGTAGAAGCAGCAGTCGTAGCAACTGTAGTAGTAGTTGTTGTAGCGGTAGCAGTTGTAGTAGTAGTAGAAGCAGTAGTTGTAGCAGTAGTAGTGGCAGTAGTAGTAGTAGTCGCCATAATATTAGTAGTAGTTGGAGTAGAAACATTATTAGTAGTAGCCAAAGTAGTAAATGTGGTACTAATTGTAGCAATAGTTGAAGCAATAGTAATCGTAGTAGCCAAAGTAGAAGTAGCAGTGGTAGTAGTAGTAGGAGAAGTGGTAATTGAAGTAGTTGCAGCAGCAGTAGCAGTAATAGCAGTAGCAGCAGTCGTAGTAGAAGTAGCAGTATTTGTAGCAGCAGTAGCAGTATCAACTACAGTAGTAGTTGGAGTAGAAGTCATAGTCATAATAGTTGTAGCCATAGTCACAATAGTAGTAGTAGTAGCGGAAGTAGCAATAGTTGTAGCAGTAGTTGTTGAAGCAGAGGTGGTAGCACTAGTACAAGTAGTAGTCATAGTAGAAGTAGTAGCAGTAGTAGCAGTAGTAGTAGTAGTAGCAATAGCGGTTATAGTTGTTGGAATAGTACGGGCAATACAGGTAGTAGTAGCAGTAGGAATAGCAGCAGCAACGGCAGCAATAGTAGTAGTAGTAGTATTCGTTGTTGAAGGAGTAGTAGTAGTTGTTGTTGTGGTAGTAGTACTATTAGTAGTAGATGTAGTAGTAGTAGAAGTAGAAGTAGTTGCAGTAGTAGTAGTACTAGTAGAAGTTGTAGTAGATGGAGTTGGTGTCGGAGTAGAAGTAGTAGTAGGAGCCGTAGTCGTAATAGCAATAATACTAGGAGTATTAGTAGCATTAGTAGGAGTAGTAGCATGAGTAGCAACAGAAGTAGTAGCAGTAGTCACTGTAAGAGTAGAAGTAGTAGTAGTAGTTGGAGTCATAGAAGCTGTAGTAGCTGTAGTAGCAGTAGTAGTTGTAGTAATAGTAGTAGTAGTGGTACCAGTAGCAACAGTAGTAGTACTAGAAGTAACAGTAGTAGTAGTTTCAAGAATAGTAGTAGTAGTAGTAATAGTAGAAGTAGTAGTTGCAGTAGTAATTGTGGTAGCAGTAGTTGTAGCAAAAAAAATAGTATTAGGAGTAGCTGTAGGAGTAGGAGTTGGAGTAGCCGTAGTAGTAGTAATAATAGCAGCAGTAGTAGTAGTAGTAGCAGCAGTGGTAGTGGTAGTAGTAGAAGTGGTAGTAGTAGTTGTTTTATTAGCAGTTGTAGTAGTTGTAATAGTTTTAATAGTAGTTATAGTAGAAGTAGTAGCAGTAGGAGGAGTAGCAGCAGCAGTAATAGGAGCAGTAATAGTAGTACTAGCAATTGGAGTAGCTGTGGTAGTAATAGTAGTAGTAGTATTAGCAGTAGGAGTAGTATAAGCAATTGTAGTAGCAGTAGGAGCAGTGGTAGTAGTAACAGTAGGAGTACTGATAGTAGTAGTAGTAGTATTAGCAATAGTAATTGTAGTAGTGGTTGGTGTTGTAGTAAAGCTAATAGTAGTAGTATTATTATTGTACTAGTAGTTGCAGTAGTATCAATAGCAGTAGTAGTAGTAGTAATAGAAATAGTAGTTGTTGTAGTAATAGTAGTTGTTGTAGTAATAGTAGTAGCAGTAGTAGTCATAGCAATCATAGTTGTAGTAGTAATGGTAATAGTAGTTATAATAGTAGTAGAAGTAGCAATAGCTGAAGCAGTAGTAGTAGTAGTTGTTGTTGTAATAGTAGTAGAATTAGTATTAGTAGCAGTAGTAGCAGTAGTAGTAGTAGGTAGCAGCAATACTAGTAGTAGTAGCGGTAGCAGAATTACTACTACTAATCATACTACTCATGCTACTACTACTACTCCTACTCCTACAACTACTACAGTCACTTCTCCTACTCCAACTACTACTACTACTACCACTTCTACTATTACTGCTGCTATTATTACTACTTCTACAGCTATTCCTGCTCTTGCTCCTCCTACTACTACTCTTGCTCCTACTACAGCTCCTCCTAATCCTTTTGTTGCTGCTGCCGCTACGACAAGTTCTGCTATTGCTGTTGCTGCTACTTCTACTACTGCTCCCACTACTATGACTAATATTACTACAACTCCTACTTGTCTTAGTACTACTTGTCTTACTACTACTACCACCACCACTACTACTACAACGAATAATATTACTACTCTACGGCTTCTACTACTGCTACTACTACTAATACTAATACAATTACAACAACTTCTATGACTACTGCTACTGCTACTGCTACTACTGCTATTACTACTACTATTACTATTACTACTACTACTACCATTACTACTACAACTACTACTACTACTGCTACTACTCCTACTACTAGTACTACTATTACTATTACCACTGCTACTACATCCATTAGTACTACAACTGCTACTATTCCTAATCTTGCTCCTACTGCTACTACTACCACTACAGCTACTACTACTACTCCTGCACCAACTCGTACTACTACTATTATTACTACTAATACTAATATTACTACTGCTACTACTACTCCCGCTCCAGCTCATACTACTATTATTATTATAACTACTACTAGTATAACAACTACAACTATTTCTCCTGCTACTACTGCTACTACAACTACTACAACTACAATAACAACTACTACTACTATAGATACAACTATTTCTACTACTGCTACTGCTACTAGTACTCCTATTACAACCATTACTACTACTACTACTAATGCAACAACTACTTCTACTGCTTCTACAACTACTATTTCTACTACTAGTATAGCTGCAACTACTACTAATCCTTCTACTACTACTATTACAACTATTCCCGCTCCTACTCCCACTACTACTATTGCACCTAATCCTACTATTCCTACTCCTAATAGTACTAATACTACTCCTACTACTACTTCTACTACTAAAACTACTACAACAATAACAACTACTACTTCTACCACTACTACAACTCCTACTACTGCTCCTGCAACTACCACTGCTACTGCTACTCCTACTCCTACTACTTCTACTCCAACTACTACTATTCCTAGTATGACTCCTACTACTGCAACTACTACTACTCACACTACTACAACAACAACTACTACTACTACTCCAACTCAGACTCCTACTTCTACAACTACTACTACTACTACTACCCCAATTTCAACTCCTACTACTACTACCGCAACTACTACTACTACTACTACGCCAACTACTACCCCTACTCTAACTCCCACTCCTATTGCTATTACTACTACTACTACTACTATAAGTACTCCTATTACTACCACTACTACAACTACTACTACTTCAACAACTACTACTGCTGCTGCTACTACTACTACTACTTCTACTATTAGTATAACTGCTGCTGTTGCTTCTTCTTCCACAACTGCTACTACTATTCCTACTACTACTACTAATACTACTACTACTACTACTACTTTTGTTCTTACTACTACTACTACTACTTACACTCCTGCTACTACTGCTGCTATAAATACT